>PVLC010018021.1:0-32727 GCA_004027655.1 Graphiurus murinus
TTTTTTTGCGGCACTGGGGGTTGAACTCAGGGGCATTCTACCTCCGAGCTATACCCCCAGCCCTATTTTTTATTCTTTATTTTGAAACCGAGTCTCACTAAGTTGCGGAGGGCCTCACTAGTTAGCTGAGGCTGGCCACGAACCCGGATCCTCCGGTCTCAGCCTCCCGAATGCTGGGATTACAAGCGTGCGCCACCACACCCGGCATTCTTGCTTTTAATAAACTTTAAAAAAAATTAAAAAAAAATGTTTTCCACACATTATTTTGTTTTTTTCCCATATTTCATCTTTTCTACTTTCTTTTGAGATAAAGGCCTTTCCATTGGTACAAGTTTTTTGTTTTTTGCTTTTTGTTTTTTTTTTTGTAGTACTGGGAATGGAACATAGGGGCCTTCTACCTCCAGGCTACACCCTCAGACATTTTATTTCTTATTTGGAAACAGGGTCTCCCTTAAGTGGCTGAGAGCCTGGCTAAACTGCCAAGGCTGGCTTCAAACCTGTGATCCTCTTGTCTCAGCTTCCAAGTACTGGGATTACAAGCATGGACCACTACGCCTGACTCCATTAATACAGTTTAAAGAGTTCACAAAAAGAAAATCAACATCTCTGGGTTTTTTTGTGGTTTTTTTTTTTGTGGTACTGGGGATGGAACCTGGGGGCATTCTACCTCCGAGCTATAGATAGCCCCAGCCCTATTTTTTAATTCTTTTTTTTTGAAACAGGGTCTCACTATGTTGCAGAGGGCCTCACTAAGCAGCTGAGGCTGGCTGAGAACCTGGATCCTCCTGTCTCAATCTCCCAAATGCTGGTATTACAAGCCTGCGCCACCACGCCCCTGTTTTTATACTACAAATACAGAGCTCTCTGAATAACTGGTTATAAAAATATATACAATAAGAATAAAAATATAATAAGAATAATTGGTTATAATAAAAAACATGCTTAGGCCACTCAAATTATGCACATTTAAAAGTATTTCAAGTTGAGTATGGTGGCACATGCCTGTAATCCCAGTAGTACTTTTTTTTTTTTTGCAGTAATGGGGATTGAACTCAGGAGCATTCTACCTCCGAGCTACACCCCCAGCCCTATTTTTTATTCTTTATTTTGAAACAGGGTCTCACTAAGTTCTGGAGTGCCTCACTAGGTAGCTAGGTAGCTGAGGCTGGCCACGAACCCAGATCCTCCTGTCTCAGCCTCCCAAATGCTGGGATTACAAGCGTGCACCACCTTGCCCAGCACAGTACTTTTTTTCCTTTGCACTACTATGGATGGAACCCAGGGACATTCTACCTCTGAACTATACACTCAGCCCTATTTTAAATTATTTTGAAACAGGGTCTCAGTCAGTTGTAGAGGGCCTCACTAAGTAGCTCAGGCTGGCCATGAACCTGCAATCCTCCTGTCTCAGCCTCCCAAATACAGAGATTACGAGAGTGGACCGCCACACCCGGCTTAATCTCAGTACTTGGGAGGCTGAGACAGGATTCAGGTTTGAGGATAGCCTCAGTAAGTAGTGAGACTCTTATCAACCTAGTGAGACCCTGTTTCAAAATTAGAATAAAATAGAGTTGTGGGTGTAGCTCAGAAGTAGAATGCCCCTGGATTCAATCCCCAGTACCAAAAAAGGAAAAGTATTTCAAGTTAACAAAAGAAAGTAGAAACTTAAAAGTTTTGAAACAATCAGGCGAGTGGTGCATGCCTGTAATCCCAGTGTTTGGGAAGCTGGGACAGGAGGATGGCAGGTTCAGACAGCCCCAGCAACATAAGGAGACTCTCACCAATGTAGCCAAGACTCAGCAACCTAGAAAGACCCTGTTTCAAAACAAAAAGGGGGGAGGGCCTTGGGGGGCATATCTTAGAAGGTAGAATGCCCCCGAGTTCAATCCCCAATACCATTAAAAAAAAAAGCCAGGTGTGGTGGCACACATTTGTAATCCCTGTAATTGGGAGGCTGAGTCTGGAGGATCCGGATTCATGGCCAACCTCAGCTACTTAGTGAGGTTCTTCACAACTTAGTGAGACCCTGTTTCAAAATAAAGAATAAAAGCCAGGCGTGGTGGCACACGCTTGTAATCCGAGCATTCGGGAGGCTGAGACCGGAGGATCGGGTTCGAGGCCAGCCTCAGCTACCTAGTAAGGCACTCTGCAATTTAGTGAGACTCTGTTTCAA
The DNA here is from genome assembly GCA_004027655.1 of Graphiurus murinus. Lineage (NCBI taxonomy): Eukaryota > Metazoa > Chordata > Mammalia > Rodentia > Gliridae > Graphiurus > Graphiurus murinus. The sequence goes on from PVLC010018021.1 coordinate 2,174, forward strand.
AATAAAGAATAAAAAATAGGACTGAGGGTGTAGCTCGGAGGTAGAATGCCCCTGAGTTCAATCCTCAGTACCGCAAAAAAAAAAAAAAAAAAAAAAAAGAATAAAAAATAGAACTGGGGGTATAGCTCGGAGGTAGAATGCACCTGGGTTCAAACCCCGGTACTGCAAAAAAAAAAAAAAAAGAAGAAACAAACGTATCAGGTGAAGCTATTTAATCTGATTAAGTTAAATATTTCAAGATAAAAAATGAATACAAGGCCTATAAAATTTCTCATCTCATGGGCATATATTCCTTATGAGAATACATAATCACAAACTGGACCAAATACTTTTTTATTTTGTGTTATATTCAATACTGCCTTAATTTTCATAGGTACCCCCCAAAAATAAAGAAACAGGCAATTAAAAAAATAAAACTTAAAGCCGGGCGTGGTGGCGCACGCTTGTAATCCCAGCATTTGGGAGGCTGACACCGGAGGATCCGGGTTCTTGGCCAGCCTCAGCTACCTAGTGAGGCACTCCGCAACTTAGTGAGACCCTGTTTCCAAATAAAGAATAAAAAATAGGGCTGGGGGTATAGCTTGTAGGTAGAATGCCCCTGAGTTCAATCCCCAGTACCGCAAAAAAAAAAAAAAAAAACTTAGCTGGGCGTGGTGGCGCATGCTTGTAATCCCAGCATTTGGGAGGCTGAGACCGGAGGATCTGGGTTTGTGGCCAGCCTCAGCTACCTAGTGAGGCCCTTTGCAACTTACTGAGACCCTGTTTCAAAATAAAGAATAAAAAATAGGACTGGGGGTGTAGCTCGGAGGTAGAATGCCCCTGAGTTCAATCCCCAGTACCGCAAAAAATATAAAAATAAAAAATAAAACTTCTGCCGGGTGTGGTGGCGCACGCTTGTAATCCCAGCATTCGGGAGGCTGAGACCGGAGGATACAGGTTCACGGCCAGCCTCAGCTACCTAGTGAGGTACTCCGCAACTTAGTGAGACCTGGTTTCAAAATAAAGAATAAAAATAGGGCTGGGGGTGTAGCTCAGAGGTAGAACGCCCCTGAGTTCAATCCCCAGTACTGCAAAATAAATAAATAAATAAATCTTCTGCTGGGGGTGGTGGCGCACAATTGTAATCCCAGTACTTGGGAGGCTAAGGCCAGAGGATTCAGGTTCACTGTCAGCCTCAGCTACTTACTGAGGCCCTCCGCAACTTAGTTTCAAAATAAAGAATTAAAAAAAAAAAAAAAAATAGGGCTGAGGGTGTAGCTCAGAGGTAGAAGGCCCCTGGGTTCAATCCCCAGTACAGCAAAAATTAAATAAATAAAATAAAACTTCTGAATTAAAAAACAAAATTACAGAAGCATATGAAGCAAAAACAAATAAACCTGAGTTAGTTAAATCCTTATTAAACATGGTATTAAATCCAAAAGCCATAAAGGAGAAAATACAGAGATATGATATACAAATATTTAAAACTTCTGAGCCGGGCGTGGTGGCACATGCTTGTAATCCCAGCATTTGGGAGTCTGAGACCGGAGGATCTGTGTTCGAGGCCATTCTCAGCTACCTAGTGAGGCCATCCGCAACTTAGGGAGACCCTGTTTCAAAATAAAGAATAAAAAATAGGGCTGGGAGTATAGCTCGGAGGTAGAACGCCCCTGAGATCAATCCCCAGTACCGTAAAAAACAAACAACCAACAAAAAAAAACCAACTTCTGTATTACACTGGATACCATAATACAACCAGAAGCTTAAAGGATTCCAGGATGGTATGCAGACTGTACAAAAAGAATCTTAACTAAGTTATAAATGTATAGCCAAGCATGGTGGTGCACACTTATAATCCCAGTATTTGGGAGGTTGAGAGAGGAGGATCGAAGGTTCACCAGCCTCAGCTACTTAGTGAGACCCTGTTTCAAAATAAAAAATAATAGCCGGGCGTGGTGGTGCACGCTTGTAATCCCAGCATTTGGGAGGCTGAGACTGGAGGATCCGGGTTCACGGCCAGCCTCAGCTACCTGTGAGGCACTCCTCAACTTAGTAAGACCCTGTTTAAAAATAAAGAATAAAAAATAGGGCTGGGGGTGTAACTCGGAGGTAGAATGCCCCTGAGTTCAATCTCCAGTACTGCAAAAAAACAAACAAAATAAAGAATAAAAAAAATAGGACTGGGGGTATAGCTCGGAGGTAGAATGCCCCCAGGTTCCAATCCCCAGAACCGCAAAAAAAAAAAAAAAAAAAAAAAAGTTAGGCTGCTATGGAACATAAAGACAGGCCAAAGCCTTTTTATTGGTAGATGTAACCAGGAAATAAGGCACAATAAGCTGGAAAAACTTTCTGGAGGAAGTATCATCTAAGACAGTAGTTTTCAAGATTCTTTTTTTCTGACTCTCTGTATATGGACAATATACGCCCACCAGTTAACACTTCTAAATAACATTCTAAGTTTTTAATTCAATTGGGAATTTTTAGTCTAAATTGAAACTTAATGGATACACTGGATTTAGACATTAAAGGGGAAGGACCCTGTATTGAGGGTGGGGAGAAATAGTAGGAAAGAGCAGGTGTAAAAAGGTTTATAGATAAAAAAGAACATAGCTGGGTGTGGTGGCACACGCTTGTAATCCCAGTACTTGGGAGGCTGAGACAAGAGGATAGCAGGTTTGCAGACAGCCTCAGCTACTTTGTGAGTCCCTCTGCAACTTAGTGAAACCCTGTTTCAAAAATAAAGAATGAGAGGCTGAGACAGGAGGATCACAGGTTCACAGCCAGCCTCAGCTACTGAGTTAGATCCTGTTTCAAAATACTTAAAAAATAGGGTTAGGGGTGTAGCTTGGAGGTAGAATGCCCCTGGGAAGGAAGGAAAGACCTGAAGCTGGGTGCAGTGATACATGCCCGTAATTCCAGTACTTTGGGAGCTGAGACAGGAGAATCACAGGTTCGATGGCTGCCTCAGCAACCTCACGAGACATTCTTTCAAAATAAACAATAATGCTGTCCATGGTGGCAACCGCCTGTAATCCCAATACTTGGGAGACTGAGCAGGAGGATCATAGGTTCGAGGATAGCCTCAGCAAGTAGTGAGACTCTCATCAACCTAGTGAGACTGTTTCAAACTAAAACATAAAATAGGGCTGGCTCTGTAGCTTAGAGGTTCAAACCCTGGGTTCAAACCCCAGTACTACAAAAAAAAAAAAAAAAAAAAAAAAAAAAAAAAAAAAAAAAAGCTGGGCATGGTGGCTCACACTTGTAAACTTGTAATCCTAGTACTTGGGAGGTTGAGACTGAGGATTGTAGGTTCATGTCCAGCCTTAGCTACTTAGTGAGACCCTGTTTCAAAATAAAGAATAAAAAATAGGGCTAAGAATGTAGCTAGGAGAATATCTCTGGGTTTAATCCCTAGTACCAATAAAAAATAAATAAATAAATAAATAAATAATATAATATAATAGGGCTGGGGTGTAGCTCAGAGGTACAATGCCCCTTAGTTCTATCCCCAGCACCAAAAAGCAGTAAAGAATTAATAAAAGGGGGAAAGGGCTGGGGGTGTAACTTGGAGGTAGGAGGCCCCTGGGCTCATTCCTCAGCACAAATGGACAAAGGTTAAGTTCAAAGCCAACCTGGCAACTGTCTCAAAATAAAAAGGGCTGGTGATGAAACTCAGTGGTAGAGTATAGAGAGTCTCTGGGTTCAATACCCAGTATCGCCCCTTCCCCCCAAAAGCAGAATTTCTTAGAAATACCTCATGACTGGGAGTATTACTCAGGGGTAAAGTATCTGCTTTGCATGTGTGAGTCCCTGAGTCCAATCCCCAGCACTAAGGGGGAAAAAAACCTTTATATTTCCATTTACATAGTAGAAGTCCTTGAAGAAGTAACCTTATTACCCTTTGATACTTTAAAATATAATTTTCCCAACACAGATATTTGATCCATTTGTATCCTAAAACTTTGAGCTATCAATAGATCCTGGGGACTCTATCATTTTCTAAGTATCCATAAAGGTCTGTTCAATGATGCATTTTAGAAAGCTGTCATTCATCACCATTAAACTAACAATAGTCTAAAGTTTTCAGTACCTAATTCCCCCCAGCTATCACCTTTGAATAAAAAGCAAACCATACTATAGCAAAACAATGCAATACTTCTTTATATTCTGTTTCGAGCACCTCTCTCATTCTCATGTTTGTTTATTAAGTTTCAGATTTATGGGATAAAACTTCCATTAGTCTGGGGAATTAGAACTCATTTAAAATAACTTAAGTGCTTGCTTATAAATGTGAGACTCAAATCAAATCTGTTTTTAAAATTTTTCAAGCCAGGCGTGGTGGCGCATGCTTGTAATCCCAGCATTTGGGAGGCTGAGACCGGAGGATCCAGGTTCGAGGCCAGTCTCAGCTACCTAGTGAGGCACTCTGCAACTTAGTGAGACCCTGTTTTGAAATAAAGAATAAAAAATAGGACTGGGGGTATAGCTCGGAGGTAGAATGCCCCTGAGTTCAATCCCCAGTACCGCAAAAAAAAAAAAAAAAAAAAAAAAAAAATGCTGTCCTCTATAGATCATTCATTATTCTCCTTAACAGGGAAGACAAAGAAATTCAGGTTGAGTCAGGGGTTTCCACTGTTCTACCTCTTCCTTTTCACTCTCCAAGTCCCACACTCAGCTTATTTTGTGTGTGTATGTGGTACCGGGGATTAAACCCAGGGGCATTCTAACTCTGAGCTACACCCCCGGTCCTATTTTTATATTTTATTTTGAAACAGGGTCTCACTAAGTTGTGGAGGGCCTCATGAGGTTGCTGGGGCTGGCAGTGAACCTGCAATCCTCCTGTCTCCAAGTACTGGGATGACAAGTGTGTGCCACCACCCCCAGCCCACAGTTAGCTTTAAAGTCCTCTTTTATGTTCTCAAGAATGCTTCCCAAGCTTCACCTTTCTGTGTTTTAGCTTAGACTACACTGGGGTGATAATTATATACCCCTTATTTTGTCTACAGTAAATATGACTAACTTCTCTTTTTTTAAAGTTAAATACAAAAGTCATGCATGCTTATTTTAAAAAATCCAAACCATAAAGATATGTACATGATAAAAAGATCTATTCTTCCTCATACCTCGATGAAATAATCAGTGAAAGTTTTGATGTAAAACCTTCTAAGAATCTTTCCTATGCATATATGTCCTTTTAAAACTTGAATTCAAGTAGCCACAAAGGGGCTTTCTTAGTGCTTCCAGCTTGCTAGGAACAGTGTTGGTTTATGCCTCTTATCCCTAAAACAAGTCTGGCTAGTGTCCCTGCTCACTCTTCAAAAAGTTCCAATATGGGTAATAATATGAGCGGCTTCAGAGTAGTTGAGAAAGATGAATACTGAGAGGAAAAGACAAAGGAAGTGGAATTGTTTCTGATTCCAGAGTGAGTACTGACTAGCAATAAAGAGGTGAAGTTAAGATTTGCTTTCTCATGAGTACCAATCAAAATCTTTAGGCAGAACCACCCAGTAGGAGAGAAAAAAGAGAAGGGATAATTCCATAAGAGAAACAAAGCAATTAAAATGACTTCAGATACCAATGTCCATTAGTACCATTTCTCCCTATATACAGATAAAGAATAGGGTTTAAAAAAAAATCTTGGATTGCTTTACAAACATCATTTTGGGGTAGGGCTATTCTTTCCACTCATGTTTAGATCGCTACCACAGCCTGTGAAAAGCTGTTTTTCTCCTCCAAGTATGACATTTGCTCTTCATATTCTAATTATTCTTAGCAGTTACCAAGTGTTCTGTGTTTTTACAGGTTTTATATTAATCTATTTGATATCAATTAAAAAAAGGACCACACTACAGTCCAAAGTTGTGCTACCTGGAGCCTATACTCTGAGCTACTTCCTTTAACTCTCAAACAACAACCCATATTTCTCCTGTCCTAAATCAACCCAGGGCCAGGTAAGCAACTAGGGGCTGCCCCTAGGTCACAAAATCTGCTGAAATTTTTTTAAACTAGCCAATCCTATTCTGTTCCACCTTGCCTTCCTGTGAGAACCTCAATACAGCCTGTCACCCATGTCTTCTCTTGGCTCCCTTCTGTCTCCTGGCTGGCACTGGTGCTTCCCCTATGGCCCTGTGTGGTACGCTGTGCATCTTGTTTCTAAGGGAACTATGTGTGACATTAAACTTCCAAAGGCACTGACTGAGCTTTTCATGTTATCATACAGTCACCTGTGTAAATTCAGACCTGTGCACCAATCGATAAGGAAATGATGCTCCATGACAAAAATCATTTATAGTCAGCAGAAAATTTGGTTTTAAGGTGCTTCCATTTCTTACTTTCCTGTAAAGTAACAATCAGATTCTGCATATCATGTTGTAAAAGCTGAATAGAATGACAAGGAAATGAAATAGGAGAGATGATTTGAAGTTCAGCTCCCTAGTTCTCATTATCTTAAATAGGTAAGGAGTAACCAACAACAATACCCACTCCAACAGTATGTCAACACTTACCTCTTAGCAAATTGAACCAATATTTATCTAACTTAAAAAAAAAAAAGAAAAGAAACTCAGGACAAAAGGAAAAGACCCTTTAACATAAATGGCATGTGCTTGTTATCCCAGTACTTGGGAGGCTGAGACAGGAGGTTTGCAAGTTCCAGGCTAGTCTCAGCAATTTAACAAGGTCTTAAAGCAACTTAACAAGTTCCTATTTCTTTTCTTTCTGGTACTGGGGATTGAACCCAGGGGCATTTTATCTCTGAGCGAAACCTCTAACCCTTATTTTGAAACAGGGTCTAACTTGCGGAGGGCCTCATTAATGCTGAGGCTGGCCGTAAACCTACGATTCTCCTATCTCAGCCTCCCAAGTACTGGGATTATAGGTGTGTGCCACTACACCGGGCTGCAAGATCCTATTACTTTCTTTCTTTTTTCCTGTGGTGCTGGGGATTGAACCAGAGGCATTCTACCTTCGAACTACAACCTCCAGCCTGATTTTACTTCTTATTTGGAAACAAGGTTTCACTAGGTTGATAAGCGTCTCATTACTTGCTGAGGCTGTCCTTGAATCTGCAATCCTCTTGTCTCAGTTTCCCAAGTACTGGGATTACAGGCATGTGCCACCAGCCCTGCTGCAAGACCCTATTTCAAAATAAAAAATAAAATAGTGCTGGGGGCATAGCTCAGAGGTAGAATACCCCTAGGTTCAATCCCCAGTACCAAAATATTTGTAAATAAATAAATAAGGGCTGAAGGTATAGGTCAGTGGTATTATGCCCCTGGGTTCAATCCCCAGTACCACACACACACACACACACACACACACACACACACACACACCACAAACACACTTATTATGTTAAACATTTTTTAAAAATTAAGAATTCAACACACACCACAAACACACTTATTATGTTAAACATTTTTTAAAAATTAAGAATTCAGTCTAGCCTCTAGGGTCTTACCTATTTTTAAGAATTGGCTATGAGCCAGGCGTGGTGGCGCACGCTTATAATCCCAGCATTTGGGAGGCTGAAACCAGAGGATCCGGGTTCGCGGCCAGCCTCAGCTACCTAGTGAGGCACTCCGCAACTTAGTGAGACCCTGTTTCAAAATAAAGAATTTTAAAAAATAGGGCTGGGGGTATAGCTCGAAGGTAGAATGCCCCTGAGTTCAATCCCCAGTACCGCATTAAAAAAAAAAAAAGAATTGGCTATGATCAAATTATACTTTCCTTCCTACTACTTTTTAAAAAATTAAGATAATGAGGAAAATTTAGGTAAAAAAGAAAGTTTTCTGGTAGAAATGGCTACTGTGTACGTAGTAAACAGATATTCTCTTTTATTTTCTAAAAACTCCAGCCACTGTTTTTTAAAAATGACACTTCCAAATACAATATTCACTTTGAAATGCTGAATTTTCTAAACAGCTTCTTAGCATTTAGTCACATATGAGTTTAAGAACATATAACATTGTTTTCTTAGAAGGAAACTATTAAGGAGTTTTTTTCCTTATTTTCATTTCTAATTTGGAATCTATACATGAATAACACAAAATTTTTTAATGTTAGTTTTTCTACAATCAACTTTAAGTAGTTAAAGGGAATACTTACTGGTTGCTCTGGCAAATCTTGCTCTTCTTCCATGAGGACCAGTATTTCTTTACTATACCTATGTGGCTGGATTACACGTCTCTTTCTGCAGTCTTCACAATCTGTTTTAAAAAAGAAAAGGATTCAAAGCTTTATATACTCTTAAAAGTCTTATCATTGAGGTCATCAGAGAATAATTTTTTAATATTTTGCCATCCCAAGCGTTCTACGTTAGTTCCAATCTCAAAATCTCAAACTTGCACGTGGCTTTTCAAAATTGACATGCTGCACCAAGTCAGGAGAGGTGTACGCAATAACTTTTATAATACCTTGCAAAAGTCAACACGTGGAACCACTTCTGCTTGTTACTATAGTGCCTAATGCATTAAACATTTTACAATGACAGCCATGTGCAGATAATAAAACAAAAAAATTTTTTTAAGGATTAGAATTACATTTAAAATGATAGAGACTGGCCTAGCAAGTAAGTTATGATAACATCTAACCTGCTTTAATGTGGAACATTTACATAACTGTTAACATAGACACAGAATTATTTTAAATAGGACAAACTAGAAGATCAAATAAATTCACAACCGTCTGTCTATATGTAATCAATTTAAAGGAAAAGTTAATTCTTCTGGATCACAATAATGAAAATAAGCTAAGTGAAATCTTAAATATTAGAATTAAGAAGAAACAATCATGTAAAGCTAGGACTCAATTTAATGCTGAAAAATGAGCTTCCACTAAATATACTGCCTACTCAATAATTTGAGCAAAATCTTTACCTTCTTAGACCCTGCTCTTCCTGTCTGATTTTCAAATAAAGAGAAAGAGAAGAAAAATAAGATTCTAAGCCTCATCTTTATTGTTAAGTCCACTTTTCTGTGCTTTACTGACAGAAGACAGACATTTTAAAACTATATACATTATAAAAATGAAATATTCCATTTCTAGTTTTAACATTTTCATTAATTAACTCTTCTTCCAAGCAGACATAATTACTTATGCTCTTAAAGTCATAGTTGTTTTCATTTCTTTTACCAACCACTGTACCCAACCTAAACATAGAAAACTAAAGTAAGTATAGAATCTTATCAAAAACAACGAAAACAGCCAGGCGTTGTGGAACATGCCTGTAGTCCCAGCAATTTGGGAGGCTGACGCAAGGAGGATCATAAGTTTTAGGCCAGCCTCAACAACTTAGTGAGACCTTATCTCAAAATTAAAAATAATAATAATAATAATAATAATAATAATAATAATAAGGGCGGGGCATGGTGGTGCACACTTGCAATCCCAGTACTCCGGAGGCTGAGACTAGAGGATCTGGGTTCCCAGCCAGCCTCAGCTACTTAGTGAGGCTCTCTACAACTTAGTGAGACCCTGTTTCAAAATAAAAAAGAATAAAAAATAGGGCTGGGGGTTTGACTTGGAGGTAGAATGCCCCTGGGTTCAATCCCTAGTACCACAAAAAGGGGGGGGGCTGGGATATAGCTTAGTGGTAAAGTGTCTCTGGGTTCAATCCCCAATACTGGGGGAAAAAAATGAAAATAGATAAAATAACATGAATAGGAAAAAAAAAAAAAAAAAACTTCAGTTGTGCCAGTACCACAATTCTGTTTTGGTATAATACAATATACTTTATTTTGCAGTCACTCTAGAACAGGAAAGGGAAAGAAGGCATGTGTAAGGTGTAAGGGATACAATTAGATGCAAATGTTGACAATTAGATGACACAGCTTTACTCCCTGCCCAGGTCTTGAATGTCAAAAGAAAAAAGTTTAAAGTTCAGAAGTCCTTGCTGCACAGTGCACTCACGTGTAGTTCGTACGCAGAACCTCAAAAGCTAAGTGACGCAGATCACTAGTGCTGCGGAATTACAGGGGCGAGAATTAAAACGCAGGAGGATTTTCCCTGTATTTGTTTTGCTTAAGTCAGAAGAGCATAATCAATGTGACCAGGAAACAGATTCACAACTGTGAGAGATGAAACATTTTTTTACCAGTTTGTATCTATCTTACTTTTAAACTGAAATGTCTTTACTTTATGAGATTATTGTACTATCCAAATATATATTATGTACATATATTTGAACCTATAAGAAAGCAAAATAAGACCAAATCATTGGTGAAATGTAATGCTTTTAATACCTTATTTGTTGAATTTTTGTGTGACCAACTACATCTCCAGCCCTAAAATTCTAATATTAAGACTTCAGTTTGGTTTCATAATCAGTTTATTTGGAAAAAAAAAAAGACTTCAGATCAATTTTTCCAAGTAGCACATGTTCTACACAATCAAGTCACATTCACTAGCAACGAGATAAAAGTGTGGTATAACATATACACAATGTTCCAGTACTTGATAATAAAAGAAGTCACTAAAAAATCTACACAAAAAATAATAATACACCATGTTTTCCCCATTCGACGGACATGAATGTAAAAACTGCAATGTCTAACTAGTATATTTTTTGGCAAAGGAAGGGATATAAAATTCATCTCAGGGTAAGAGAAAAGTAAGAATTATAAATAAGGTTATTCAATAACATGTGCTTTCATTTTGTTTTTAAACAGCCCTAATATTCTAATTTTTGCAAGCGGCACATGTGCTACACAACAAAGTCACATCCCTAGCAACAAGATGAAAGTGTTGTATAACATATACACAAAGTTCTAGTACTGGATAATAAAAGAATTAGTTACTACAAAAATCTTAGTATTTTCATTTCCATACATTAGTTCTAGAGTTTGTTTTTAATTGTTTTTACCATTAATGAAACCAGACATTATATATTAAATGATATTTGATCTTTTAAAATACCAAATAAAGTCAGGTGTGGTGGCACATACCTCTAATTCTAGTACTTGGGAGGCTGAGACAGGAGGATAGCAGGTTCAACGATAGCCTCAGCAAGTACTGAGATTCTCTCATCAACCTAGTGAGATCCTATACCAAAATAAAAATAAAAAATAAGCCAGGCGTGGTGGCGCATGCTTGTAATCCCAGCATTCGGGAGGCTGAGACCGGAGGATCTGGGTTCGAGGTCAGCCTCAGCTACCTAGTGAGGCACTCCGCAACTTAGTGAGACTCGGTTTCAAAATAAAGAATAAAAAATAGGGCTGGGGGTATAGCTCGGAGGTAGAATGCCCCTGAGTTCAATCCCCAGTACCGCCAAAAAAAAAAACCAAAAAAAAAAAAAAAAAAAAAATAGGGCTGAGGTGTAGCCTAGAGGTAGAATGCCCCTGAGTTCAATCTCCAGTACCACACACACAACACACACACACACACACACACACACAAAAGAATCAAATGATAGCTATGACATAAGTGGATTCTTATTTTGTGGTACTGGGGACTGAACTCAGGGGCATTCTATCTCAGAACTATCCCCCAGACTGATTTTATTTTTTATATTGAAACAAGATCTCACTAAGTTGCTAAGGCTGGTCTCAAACCTGCGATCCTCCTGTCTCAGCCTCTCAAGTACTGGGATTACAAGTGTGCACCGCCATGCCCGGCTAGAAGTGGATTCTTAATATAATTAAAATGAATGTAATCAGAACTTAAGTCAGGCAGCTGATGAAATTACAAAACATGCCCTGAATTAATTTTTTAGTTTATGTATCTTTAGGGCATTTGGACAGTAAAATCTTTGGACATTATTTAAATTTCAGTTCTTACTATTGGTTTCTAAATACACTTGTTTTATCAACTTTTTTGGAGATAGATTTTGCCCACACCCATATACCTTCACAAACTGAATTTAGGAAAAATATGAAACTGAGAACAGAAATAGTGTTTTCTAAGACTTCAAATTTTCCTACTTGCCAATGTTGACAATGAAAAAATAGAAAGTTTGGTTTGATTTAAAGAAGTCACATGATTTTAATTTAATTAGAGATGGGGTCTCACCAGTTTGCTCTGGCTGTCTGGAATTGTTGGGCTCAAGAAATCCTTCTGCTTCAGCCTCTGGTATAGCTGGATTATAGGCATATGCCACGATACGCAAGCAACGCAATATTAAATACTATTGCAATTAACCAGGTGTAGTGGTGTACAACTATAATCCCAGCACTTGGGAGGCTGAGACAGGAGGATCACAGGTTCAAGGGCAAACTCAGTAACTCTCCAAGATTCTCAGCAACTTAGACCATTTCAAAATAAAAAGGAATGGGGGTATAGTTGGGCGTTGAATATCCCTGGGTTCAATCTCAAGTACCAAAAAAAAAAAAAAAAACAATATAAAACCAAAAATTGTGAATTATTTTAGGACTTCAAAGAAATAGGTGATCAGCAAATGACTACCAAGGCACCTTCAAATATAGTTTGTACATACCTTGAAGAATGAAAACAAAAAACGATCTCTTCTAAAGGTTTTAAGATGATTGCTTCATGTATTGTTATTCAACAACTACTGATCTGTTCTAGGGGGATGGATTAATAAACAAGTGCCTGATATATAAAATACCAAACCTAAAGCCTAAAGGTAGTTCAAAATAAATTCTAATTTCTAAAATATGAGATCTTATAAGGCAAAAACAGAAAAGATGTCAAGAAAATAATTTCAAAAGAGCTGGGCGTGGTGACACATGCTTGTAATCCCAACATTTGGGAGGCTGAGACTGGAGGATCCTGGTTCGTGGCCAGCCTCAGCTGCTTAGTGAGACCCTCCGCAACTTAGTAAGACCCTGTTTCAAAATAAAGGATAAAAAATAGGGCTGTGGCTGTAGCTTGGAGGTAGAATGTCCCCAGGTTCCATCCCCAGTACTGCAAAAAAAAAAAAAAAAGAAAGAAAGAAAAAAGAAAAAATGATTTCAAAACATAAGAAAATCCGGGCGTGCTGGTGCACCCTGTAATCCCAGTATTTGAGAGACTGAGACAGGAGGATTGCGGGTTTGTGGCTAGACTCAGTTACCCAGTGAGGCCCTCTGTAACTTAGTGAGATCCTGTTTCAAGATAAAGAATAAAAAAGGGCTGGGGGGATCTGGGCAAGGTGGCGCATGCTTGTAATCCCAGCATTTGGGAGACTGAGACCAGAAGATCCGGGTTCGTGGCCAGCCTCAATTACCTAGTGAGACACTCCGCAACTTAGTGAGACCCTGTTTCAAAATAAAGAATAAAAAAATAGGGCTGGGGGTGTATCTCGGAGGTAGAATGCTCCTGAGTTCAATACCCAGTACCGAAAAAAAAAAAAAAAAGGGGCTGGTATAGCTTAGAGATAGAATGTCCCTGGGTTCAATCCCTAGTACTGAAAAGAAAAGAAAGAAAATAATTCTGTGGTCACTTATGGAATAGTACCTGTTATCTAAGTGTTGGACCACAGTAAGTAGGAATTTGGTTTCGTAATCTATGAACATTTACATTAGTTTTGTTTTTTTGTGTGTGTGTTTTGTTGTTGTTGTTTTGTTTTTGTTTTTTGCAGTACTGGGGATTGAACTCAGGGGCATTCTACCTCTGAGCTATACCTCTAGCTGTATTTTTTATTCTTTATTTTGAAACAAGGTCTCACTAAATTGCAGAGTGCCTCAGTAGGTAGCTGAGGCTGGCTGCGAACCCAGATCCTCCGTTCTCAGCCTCCCAAATGCTGGGATTACAAGCGTGTGCCACCACGCCTGGCTTACATTAGTTTTCACATAAGTAAACAAAGGTTTATTTCAATAGCCACAGATTTGATTTCTTACTGAAAATTAGATTAAAATAACAATAAATATTTTGAGGAGAGAAGAGAATAATAGAGGCAATAAAGGGAGACCTCTCCTGTCCTACACCAGTCTTTAAAACCAATTATAGAAAGATAAGAGCACTTACTGAGCATATATAATACACCAAGTATTTTTATATTCACTGTCTCAACAAGTTTATCTCCACAACTGGGCTAATACAGAGGCGGTATCACCATTGTATTACAGACACTGCATCTAGGAGTCTAAAAGTTAAACAATTTGTCCCAGAATAACAGCAATAATATTGCAAGTAGAAGTGAAAATGTATTACAAAGAAACTAGAGGATTGAGATGGGGGTTGCAAAATGTGAATGTACCTAAGGCCACCAAATTTTATATTTAAAATTAATCAAATACTTAATTTTATTTTACATACTTTTTTTTGGCACTGGGGATGGAACCCAGAGGCATCTACCTCCAAGTTATACCCTCAATCTGATTTTATTTATTTTAAACAAGGTCTCACTAAATTGCAGAGGGCCTTGCAATGTTGCCGAGGCTGGCTTTGAACCTGTGATCTTCCTGTTTTGCCTCCCAGTACTAAGACTCCAAGCATGTGCCACGCCCGGCAATTGCTAAGTCTATTTCATCACAATTAAACACAACTGCACAGTCAGGACAAGTGTCACATCCTGACATGGCACCTGTCCCAGTGCACTAGAGTTCTAAGAGAGAATTTGCTGGTCTTAATTTGCTGGTAGAGGCAACAAGTTAGTGCCTCATTAATGCTCACATCAGAAGCATGCCCTATCCTGGGTCCTGGGAAGTTTAGGTTGGCAGGCCTCTTCTCTCATGCTTATCAGGGAATTGGTACCTACCATAGTATAGTATGCTATAAATCTTTTTTCTTTCTTTCTTTTCTTTTTTGAGGTACTGGAGGTTGAACCCAGAGGCATTCTAACTCCAAAGTGCATCCTCAGACCTATTTTATTTTTTTATTATGAAACAAGGTCTCACTAGGTTGCTGAGAATCTCTTTGAACCTGAGACCTGAGATCTTCCTGTCTCAGCCTCCCAAGTACTGGGATTACAAGGGTGTGCCACCACACCCAGCCCTTTTCTCTTTTTCTGGAATAAAAGATTTATTAGTTTTTTGTTTGTTTGTTTTTTGCAGTACTGAGGATTAAAGTCAGGCATTCTACCTCTGAGTTACACTGTCAGCCCTATTTTTATTATTTGCTTTTGAAACAGGGTCTCACTGAGTTGCGGACGGCCTCACTAAGTAGCTGAGGCTGGCCACAAACCTGCAATCTTTCTGTCTCAGCCTCCCAAGTACTGGTTACAAGTGTGCACCACCACACCCAGCTTCACACCACCCTGCTTACATGAAGCATGAACCACCATGCCTGGCTTGAGACCCTATTCCAAAATAAAAATAAAAGGGTTGGGAGTGTAGCTCTAAGGTAGAATGCCTCTGGGTTCAATCCCCAGTACCAAAAATTAAAATTAAAAAACTGTAAGTAATGTGAAGAGTAAGCCTGCATTTTGATATCCTAGAATATTAAGAAATTCTTAGAAATAAATTTTACTTATATAAACCACCCCACACACACCCTATAAGGGACTAAAAAAGCTAAACCTATGATCAAATTCTAGAAAATATTTAAAATATGAAAAAAATGTGAAGAAAAACTAGTGTTTAAAAAATATTGCTGGGTATGGTGGTGCATGCCACCACATCCCAGTACTTGGGAGGCTGAGACAGGAGGATCACAAGTTTGAAGCCAGTCTCAGCAACTTAGTAAGACCCTGTTTCAAAATAACACATAAAATAGGGATAGGAGACTGGGCATGGTGGCGCATGCTTGTAATCCCAGCATTTGGGAGGCTGAGACTGGAGGATTCCGGTTCATGGCCAGCCTCAACGACTTCATGAGATTCTCTGCAACTTAGTGAGACCCTGTTTCAAAATAAAGAATAGAGCCGGGCATGGTAGCACACACTTGTAATCCCAACATTTGGGAGGCTGCGACCAGAGGATCCAGTTCAAGGCCAGCCTCAACTACCAAGCGAGGCACTCTACAACTTAGTGAGACCGGTTTCAAAAAGAATTTAAAAAATAGGGCTGGGGGCATAGCTTGGCAGTAGAATGCCCCTGAGTTCAATCCCCAGAACCGCAAAAAAAAAAAAAAAAAAAAAAAAAAAAAAAAAAAAAAAAAAAAAAAAAAAAAAAAAGAAGAAGAATAAAAAAACTAGGGCTGGGGGTGTAGCTTGGAGGCAGAATGCCCCCAAATTCCATCCCCAGTACACACACACACAAAAAAATAGGGATTAGGGGTATAACTTAGAGATATAATGCCCTAGGTTCAATTCCCAGTATCACTAAATAAATAAATAGTAAATATTGTCAGAAAAACTCAGTGTCAATATGGAGAGAACATATAGACACTATACACTATGCTTAATAATAAATATAGAAAGAGCTAAGCATTCAAAAATTTGGGAGAAAACAGAAAAGCATGTTTCTTATTTGAAGAAATTAGATAAATTTATGGTCAACAGAAAAAAAACTATGTAACACATCAATAGACCCACTTATGTAAAATAAATTTATGCAATGAAAAAAGCCTAAGATTCAGAGGAGATAACATCCAGGCATGGTAGCACATGCCTGTAATCTTAGTACTTGGGAGGCCGAGACAGGAGGATTCCAGGTTCGAAACCAGCCTCAGGAACTTAGTGAGACCCTTGGCAACCTAGCAAAACCCTGTTTCAAAATAAAAAATAAAAAGGTCTAGGGATAAGCCGGGTGTGGTGGCGCACGCTTGTAATCCCAGCATTCGGGAGGCTGAGACTGGAGGATCCGGGTTCGCGGCCAGCCTCAGCTACCTACTGAGGCACTCCGTAACTTAGTGAGACTTGGTATCAAAATAAAGAATAAAAAATAGGGCTGGGGGTATAACTTGGAAGTAGAATGCCCCTGAGTTCAATCCCCAGTACCACACACACACAAAAAAAGGTCTAGGGGTGTAGCTCAAGAGGCAGAATGCCTCTGGGTTCAATCCCCAGTACAAAAAAAACCACAGGTCAACATTTACTGACCACCTATTAATATGGCAAACAACACCCCAACACCCAACATAGAAACCTGTCAAAGGATACAAAAAGGCAGTTTAACCACAAAGATCAAACCAATACTTGAGGAAAAAAAGACCCTGAATCACTACTAACTGAAGAAATGTAAGTTGTAGAATTTTAAAAATACTTGTTCTTATCTATTAAACTACAAAAATAAATCTAAAGCCAGGCATGGTGGCGCACGCTTGTAATCCCAGCATTCAGAAGGCTGAGACCGGAGGATCTGGGTTCAAGGCCAGCCTCAGCTGCCTAGTGAGGCACTCCGCAACTTAGTGAGACTCGGTTTCAAAATAAAGAATAAAAAATAGGGCTGGGGGTATAGCTCGGAGGTAGAATGCCCCTGAGTTCAATCCCTAGTACCGCAAAAATAAATAAATAAATAAATCTGAACAACAAAACCTCAAGTTATCTGGGCTACAAGAATATAAAACACAGGCACAGCTATAAAATCCCATCTGTCATGACTCTTCCCCAGACAAGTATAAAAGGTCATAAAGCGGGTGTGGTGGCGCATGCTTGTAATCCCAGCATTTGGGAGGCTGAGACTGGAGGATCCAGGTTCGTGGCCAGCCTCAGCTACCTAGTGAGGCCCTTTGCAACTTACTGAGACCCTGTTTCCAAATAAAGGATAAAAAATAGGGCTGGGGGTACAGCTCAGAGTTAGAATTCCCCTGAGTTCAATCCCCAGTACCGAAAAAAGAAAAAATAAATAAATAAATAAAAGGTCATGAAATTGGCTATAGCCTAAGCTAAATAATTATGCTTAGATATTTTCTTGAGAATTGCATATAGGGAAATAAAAGGCTAACTCTGTTTTCTTTCTTGTTTATTTTATTGTGGTACTGGGGATTGAACCCAGAGGCATTCTACTTCTGAGTTACACCCCCAGTTCGATTTTATTTCTTATTGAGAAGCAGGGTTTCAGCCAGGTGTGGTGGCACACGCTTGTAATTCCAGTACTTGAGAGGCTGAGACAGGAGGATCCGGGTTCGTGGCCAGCCTCAGTGACTTCCTGAGGTTCTCTACAACTTAGTGAGACCCTGTTTCAAAATAAAGAATAAAAAACAGGACTAGGAGCCGGGTGTGGTGGTGCACACTTGTAATCCCAGCATTTGGGAGGCTGAGACCAGAGGATCCAGGTTTGAGGCCAGCCTCAGCTACCTAGTGAGGCATTCTACAACTTAGTGAGACCCTATTTCAAAATAAAGAATAAAAAATAGGGCTGGAGGTATAGCTCAGAGTTAGAATTCCCCTGAGTTCAATCCCCATTACCAAAAAAAAAAAAAAAAAAAATAGGACTAGGGGTGTAGCCCAAAGGTAGAATGCCCCCGAGTTCCATCCCCAGTATTGCAAAAAAAAAAAAAAGAAACAGGGTTTCACCAGATTGAGAGTCTCAATACTTGAGGCTGTCCCTGAACCTGTGATCCTCCTATCTCAGCCTCCCAAGTACTGTGTGCATCACCACGCTCGGCTGCTAACTGTTTTTAAAAGTAGTACAGCTGGTCATAGTATGCAATCTGGTAGAGTCCAAGCTTCTTGGGAGGCTGAGGTGGAACACATGAGCCCAAGGCTTGAGGCCAACCTGGGCAACACAGTGAGAGCCATCTCAAACGAAACAAAGCAGTAAAAGTTTGTTGTTCACAGAAATGGAAAATTAAAAACAACCAACATGTAAACAATGGTTAACTATGTTACTAGATATCTCATAACCAGAACTGGGAATGGTGGCACATGCCTATACTTTCAGTACTTTGGAGGCTGAGACACAGGAGGATCAGAGGTTCAAGACCAGACTGAGTAACTTGGTGAGACGATTTCAAAACAAAATGGGGGTGGGGGAGTGGATGGGAGTGTACCTCAAAGGTAGAATGTCCCTGGGTTCAATCCTCAGTACAACAAAACAAAACACCTAACGGTAGTTAGATATTTAACTCAATGGCAGAGAGCTTGCCTGGCACATGTAAGGTCCCATTTCCATAAAAGCTTACTTAAAAGGTGAAAACACATGTACATCTTTACATTACAGTTTAATAATAGCTTTTGATAAAATCAAAAGCACACATAAATTATATATTCATAAGTTTAAGCCAGGTATGGTGGCACAAGCCTGTAATCCCCGTACTTGGGAGGATGAAACAGGAGGATTGCAAGTTTGAGACTAGCCTCAGCAATTTAGCAAGACCTGTTTTTTTTAAAAAAGACTATAGCTCAGAGGTAGAACACTCCTGGGTTCAATCCCCAGTACCAAATTTAGCGAGACCTTGTTTAAAAATAAAAAATAGAGCTGGGCATGGTGACGCACACTTGTAATTCCAGTACTTGGGAGGCTGAGACTGGAGGATCCAGGTTCGCGGCCAGCCTCAGCTACTTAGTGAGGCCCTCTACAACATAGTGAGACCCTGTTTCAAAATAAAAAATAAAAATAGGACTAGGGGTATAGCTCAGAGGTAGAATGCCCCTGTGTTCAATTCCCAGTACTGCAATAATAATAATAATGGTAATAATTAATAAATAAATAAAAATAAAAAGGGCTGGCGGTATGGCTTGGAAGTAGAATGCCCCTGGTTCAATATCCAGTACCAAAAAAAAAAAAAAAACCTTAAAAAAGGATTTAGTGTATATGTTATACCTCAAAAATTATAATGGGGTGGTTAGTTACAAACAGATAAATAAAATTATAAACACAGCTGGGCCAATAGTTTATTTATGAGTACAGAGATTTGAAATGTTGGTTAATAAAATTATAAACATAGTCGGAGCAACAGGTTATTTATGAGTACAGAGATTTGAAATGTAACCTATATTACCTGATATCATCATAACAGAAGAGTTTTCCATTAGACAGATGACTTAAATAAGGTCAAATTTTATAAATTTTTATTTTTTATTTTAAATGTGACTGTCTTCCAACAGTTATCCTTTCCCTATCTAAGCTGGAGTGGTAGGACACTCCTAGAGCTATCTTAAACCACTAAAGGTAGGGCTCTACAACATATGCTTATTCAGAAGCAATTATACCTAAAGTGGAAGTTGACATTCATTTAAAAAGAAAGAGCTTAGATTTCCAACTCCAGGACTATGAGGAAATTAATTTATTATTTAAGCCCTCCAGTCTGTGATATTTTATTATGGCAAACTAATATAGTTCTCATATCTTCCTTTAGTTCTTTAGGTATAGCTCTGTTTAGTCTTTTGAACATAATTAAGATAGCTGATTTAAAGTCTTTATCTAGTAAGTCCAATGTCTGGGCTTTGTCAGTGAGTTTGTATATTACTGCTTTCCTTCTTGTGTATGGAGGCCCTATTTTATTAATTCTTTACAGGTCTTATAGAGTTCTGTTAAAAGCCAAGCATAATAAATAATGTACTGTGACAACTCTGGAAATCAAATTCTCCTTCTAACCAGTATTTATTGTTGTTATAGTACAACTGTTGTTTGTCTCTTTTAGTAACTTGCCTGAACTAATTATGCAAAATTTGGATTCTTTATCATATGTGGTCACTGAAGCCTCCGCTATTAGTTAGTGGTCAGCTAATAACTGGAGAGAGATTTCCTTAGATGCCTGGAACAAATGAGTCTCCTAGTCTGTACTGATGGGCTCTGTACACACATTAGGGCACACCTGGAACACTCAGACCAGGTATTTCTAACTGCATTTAGCCCTCACTTCCTGCTTGTGAAGAACTTCAAGATCGATCAGAACAGAGAGCTTGGGACCTTCTTTGGTCTTTCCTAAGGACACACACAGACCCACACGTGTGCATAGTCTTCAAGATTCCCAGAATCTACCAGAGTGTTACAAATTCCTTTATGGTTATTTCATTCCCCAGCTTTTCCTTGTAAGCTTGTAAATTCGCCTGTTGTTTGCCCCAACTATTACTCAACTGGGTTACCATCATTGGCACTGGAGATATTCAACAACTGCTTCTAACTGTTTTCAGAGAACATTCCAGAGGGAAAAAGCTGTTGTTTATACTGGGTGAGCTCCAAGCCAGGTCAAGCACATACGGTCTTATGAATGAGGTCTTTCAAGGAATCACTGGATAGGGAAAATAATGATGATTCTTGTGGAATGCGGGTTTGAAGGAGCTCCAAACTCATCTTGCCCTTCCAGTGGCTAGTTTTTTACTACAAATGAAGACTGTTGGTTTTCAAGGCTACTGTGGAGCTGAAGAGAGAGGTGGGAAAAGGGCAAGTTAAAATACCACAAAGTTTTGCCAAGATTCAGTCATTTTTCTTGAGTAAATGCTTCCATATTGCTGTAAACCTGTGGCTAATTTCCAGAGTTCTGAAAAAGTTGATTCTGACAAGGTTCACCAGTGTTGTCACTGCTTTTATGAAGTAAAGAATTTTCAGTTGTTCTTATTCTACCATTTTTGCTGACATCCTCTGCACTGAATTTTTTTTTTTTTTTTTTGCAGTACTGGGAGTTGAACTCAGGGGCATTCTACCTCCGAGCTATACCCCCAGCCCTATTTTTTATTCTTTATTTTGAAACCGAGTCTCACTAAGTTGCGGAGTGTCTCACTAGGTAGCTGAGGCTGGCAGCGAACCCGGATCCTCCGGTCTCAGCCTCCCGAATGCTGGGATTACAAGCGTGCGCCACCACGCCCGGCTCTCTGCACTGAATTTTGAAAAAGTCCTTCAACTCAATCCTCGTAGATAGTTATTCTGTTATTCGATTTTTTATTTTAAAAATTTCAGCTGGAAGCTGAGCATAGTGGCACACGCTTGTAATCCCAGTACTTGGGAGGCTGAGACAGGAAGACCGCAGGTTCACAGCCAGCCTTAGCTACTTAGTGAGGCCCTCCACAACTTAGTGAGACCCTGTTTCAAAATAAAGAATTAAAAAATAGGGCTGGGGGTGTAGCTCAGAGGTACAATGCCCCTGGGTTCAATCCTCAGTACCGAAAAAATATTTCAGCTGGAGCTTCAGGTGGTGGCACACATTTGTAATCCCAGTACTTGGGAGGCTGAGACAGGAGGATTGCAAGTTCAAGGGCAATCTCAGCAAGCCGGGCGTGGTGGCGCACGCTTGTAATCCCAGCATTCGGGAGGCTGAGACCAGAGGATCTGGGTTTGCGGCCAGCCTCAGCTACCTAGTGAGGCACTCTGCAACTTAGTGAGACTCGGTGTCAAAATAAAGAATAAAAAATAGGGCTGGGGGTGTAGCTCGGAGGTAAAATGCCCCTGAATTTAATCCCCAGTACCGCAAAAAAATAAAAAAAGGGCAATCTCAGCAAGTAGTGAGACTCTCATCAACCTAGTGAGACCCTGTTTCAAAATAAAAATAAAATAGGGCTGGGGATGTAGCTCTGAGGTAGAATGCCCCTGGGTTCAATCTCCAGTGCCATAAAAACAAACAAAAATAAATAATTCAATATTTATATTTCTCCCGCTTATTTTCTCTAAAATTACCAATAATGCTTAACTTTTTTTTTTTTTTTTGGCACTGGGGATTGAACTCAGGGGCATTCTACCTCCGAGCTACACCCCCAGGCCTATTTTTTATTCTTTATTTTGAAACCGTTGCAGAGTGCGTCACTAAGTAGCTGAGGCTGGCCTCGAACCCGGATCCTCCTGTCTCAGCCTCCCAAATGCTGGGATTACAAGCATGTGCCACTATGCCCAGCTAATGCTTAACTTTTTAAATCTCCTTTCATTTATATTAATCACTAGTTACTTTAGAGTTGATTGCATTTAGTACCTCTCATAGTATTAATTTTCCTCAAATGACTGTGTCTATAGGTAATTTGCTTTCTGGATATGAATCCCTGTCTCTTCTAAATGTCACATCAATTATGTTGGATATAGCTGGTCTCCAATGCCAGAACATTCACTTTAGAGACTAGCTATTATAGTTCTAACCTGAGGGAAAATACTGTAGTTACCTACTCACTTTGCTTTTTGCTTCCTGTTTTGTTGTAGAGGTCTATGATTACTCCAGGTTATGTTTGCTTCTTTCTCTAGCCTTAAAATTAATCAGTTAATTTGTAAAATATTTAATGTTTACTATGTGTCTGACACTAGTCTGAATATTAGAAAATAAGTTATAAACACAAAGTACACAGCCTGGAGGGACTTTTATTCTAATGAGAAGATAAAGAAATACATAAAATAATTTCACAAAATGATAAGTACTAAGAAAAATAAAACAAGGTGAACAGAGTGACAACAGAGAAGCTATTTGAGATGGGTGATAATTTCTCTAAGGTGATAATTTACCAGCATAAATCTAAATAATGAAAAGGAGATATAAGGGCCGGGCGTGGTGGCGCACGCTTGTAATTCCAGCATTTGGGAGGCTGAGACCGGAGGATCCGGATTCGTGGCCACCCTCAGCTACCTAGTGAGGCCCTCCACAACTTAGTGAGACCCGGTTTCAAAATAAAGAATAAAAAATAGGGCTGGGGGTATAGCTCGGAGGTAGAATGCCCCTGAGCTCAATCCCCAGTACCGCAAAAAAAAAAAAAGAAAAGGAGATATAAGGTATGAAGGAGGGCTTCTGGGAGGCAACAAGTATAAAGAAATGGAAGGGGTAACTACTTGGCAGGTTTGAGAAATAGCAAAGGGCCAGTGTTAGCAAGGGAATGAGTGGTAGGAAATGAGGCCTGCGAGGCAGACAAGAGCCAGGTCCCCTGCTTCGACACATGATAAGGAGTTTGGGAGGGAAATAGGGATCAAGCAAGAAAATGACAAGATTTGATTTACATACACTAAATGCTATATGGCAAAGAGACTAAGAAAATGCATGGGCTTTATTCAGAGGACAAACCGATACTCAAAATCAGAGCAGAGAAACTGATGAATGCTCCAGACACCCTCCCTCCCAGTCTTCAGACTTGTTTACTTGGATCTGGTGAATTTCTGAAACTTCTACATATACTTTCAACTGTGATTTCTTTGCCTAGTTTCTCCATTAACCCAATCTCACTGTTTTCTATTTTTCAAAAATCCATTAAAGTTTTATCAGGTGAAGGTATGATGAGACTTTTAAAAAAAAAAAAAATCGAACATACCTGCTAATATATCCACTCAGAATCCTTTCTATTCAGAATCCTGCAGAAGCAGACACAAATATCCAACGGATTTAGACTAGGCTGACCTCCCCTAAGGCTTCTTTTAGAGTGATCTAAGAGATGCTTTAGCTCTCAAAACTTGGGCAACGGTACAAATCACATTTCTATGGCCAAAAAAACTGCAACCACCTACACTACATATGCCCTGATGTGCTTTCTGCAAACAGATGAAAGCTATCACTATACTGATCAACTCCTTCCATAAATAAATCACCCAGCCAACTGACTGTGGTGAAGTTGGTGAATTCTTCTGGCTATTTTATTTGGGAGGCATGACTGACTAGTATCATGATAGTCAGCTGTAGGAATATTTATAGTAACTTTACACTTAACAGAATACATCAGAACTTACTGGAAAGGTTACATACACAGGCCGTACCAAATTCTTTTCCTTCCTTTTCTCTGGTACTAGGGATTGAATCTAGGGGCATTCTATCTCCTAGTTACATCCCCAAACCTTTTCATTCTCTATTTTGAAACAGGGACTCATTAAATTGCTGAGGGTCTTGCTAACTTGCTGAGGCTGGCCTCAAACCTGCAATCCTCCTGTCTCAGCCTCCCAAGTGCGTGTACCACCATGCCCAGCTAAACTGTACCAAATTCTTATTAGGAAAAATATTTTATTGGGAATAGAATTATTTTTGCAATTTCTAATATTACTTCTTGGAAAATCATCCTTTGAAGTAATAAAACTATCTTTAATAAAAATTAATACACTTTTCCTATTAGCTTCCAATAAAACAGGGAGATATGTTTCACAGGAAAACTCCAAAACCATAGTAAAAAGTGTAAAAAGAACTGGTTAATCAGAATTTGCTGTGTCAGGCTGGGTGTGGTGGTACACGCTTATAATCCCAGTGTTTGGGAGATTGAGACAGAAGGATCACAGGTTCGCACCTAGCCTCAGATACTAAGTGAGGTCCTCCACAACTCAGTGAGATGCTGTTTCAAAATAAAGTATAAAAAATAGGGCTGGGAGCTGGGCGTGGTGGCACATGCTTGTAATCCCAGTACTTTGGGAGGCTGAGACCGGAGGATCCGGGTTCCTGGCCATCCTCAGCTACTTAGTGAGGTTCTCCACAACTTAGTGAGACTCTGTTTCAAAATAAAGAATAAAAATTAGGGCTGGGGGTTTGGAGGTAGAATGCCCTAGTAAAACATGCACGCGCGCACACACACACACACACACATACACACACACAGACAGAATTAGCTGTGTCAGCCTCAGGGGTGTTGGCACACACCTGTAATCCCAGTACCTGGGAAGCTAAAAACAGGAGGATCCCAGGTTCAAGGACAGCCTCAGCAAATAGTAAGACTCTCATCAACCTAGGGAGATCCTGTTTCCAAACAAGAAATAAAATCAGGCTGGGGGTGTAGCTTGAAGGCAGAATGCCTTTGGGTTCAATCCCCAGTACCACAACAACAACAAAAAAGAATTT
Source organism: Graphiurus murinus (assembly GCA_004027655.1). Classification (NCBI taxonomy): domain Eukaryota; kingdom Metazoa; phylum Chordata; class Mammalia; order Rodentia; family Gliridae; genus Graphiurus; species Graphiurus murinus. Next base: position 27,569 of record PVLC010018021.1, read on the forward strand.
GCTGTGTCAAAGCGAGTTTAGCAGTAGTCCAACAGTTCTTCTACTACTCCTCGACAAGTTTGTTGGGTTTTTTGGGGTTTTTTTTTTTTTTTTGCGGTACTGGGGATTGAACTCAGGGGGGGCTCTACCTCCGAGCTATACCTCCAGCCCTATTTTTTATTCATTATTTTGAAACCGGGTCTCACTAAGTTGCGGAGTGCCTCACTAGATAGCTGAGGCTGGCCTCGAACCCGGATCCTCTGGCCTCAGCCTCCCGAATGCTGGGATTACAAGTGTGTGCCACCACGCCTGGCTCTATTTTTTATTGTTTATTTTGAAACCGAGTCTCACTAAGTTGCAGAGTGCCTCACTAGGTAGCTGAGGCTGGCCGCGAACCGGGATCCTCCGGTCTCAGCCTCCCGAATGCTGGGATTACAAGCGTGCGCCACCACGCCCGGCTGGTCGACAAGTTTTTAATAAATTATCAGTCATAGAGCATTAGAATTTCTCTTATGTTTGGAGATCTAGACTCCATAGAACTAAAAATCTCCAAAACGTTATTGTCATACTTCTTTAATCTCTAACTTCTGTGAGGATCATATGTTTTCCTCTAAGTGTTGTGGACTGACACATGGCATTATACCCCAACATAAATATTCCAGAAATGTGTTGCTTCCAGTTATATAGAAAAACTCAAACCCCATTTTATCCACTTTCTAACATTCTGTATCATTCTATGTATCTATTTATCTCGTCTATATGTTGATTCTATATATCAAGCAGCTCTCCAAAATTTAAATAACATTTACTATATACTATGCTATCAGAATTAAGTCTTTTGAAATATATATATTTTTAAGCTGTTAAAAGAACCACAAAAGCCGGGCGTAGTGGCGCACGCTTGTAATCCCAGCATTCAGGAGGCTGAGACTGGAGGATCTGGGTTTGCGGCCAGCCTCAGCTACCTAGTGAGGCACTCCACAACTTAGACCTGGTTTCAAAATAAAGAATAAAAAATAGGGCTGGAGGTATAGCTCAGAGGTAGAACGCCCCTAAGTTCAGTCCCCAGTACCACACACACACACAAAAAGAGAACCACACAAGCCGGGAGTGGTGGCGCACGCTTGTAATCCCAGCATTTGGGAGGCTGAGACCGGAGGATCCGGGTTCGCGGCCAGCCTCAGCTACCTAGTGAGGCACTCCACAACTTAGACCTGGTTTCAAAATAAAGAATAAAAAATAGGGCTGTAGGTATAGCTCAGAGGTAGAACGTCCCTAAGTTCAGTCCCCAGTACCACACACACACACACAAAAAAGAACCACACAAGCCGGGAGTGGTGGCACACGCTTGTAATCCCAGCATTTGGGAGGCTGAGACCGGAGGATCCGGGTTCGCGGCCAGCCTCAGCTACCTAGTAAGGCACTCCACAATTTAGTGAGACCCGGTTTCAAAATAAAGAATAAAAAATAAGACTGGAGGTATAGCTCGGAGGTAGAATGCCCCTGGGTTCAATTCCCAGTACCACACACACACAAAAAAAAACCCACAAAAGCTGAGCATGGTGGTGCACGCTTGTGATCCCAGTACTTGGGAGGCTGAGACCAGAAGATCCGGGTTCGCAGTCAGCCTCAGCTACTTAGTGAGGCCCACCAAAACTTAGTGAGACCCTATTTCAAAATAAAGACTAAAAACAGGGCTGAGGATGTATCTTGGAGGTAGAATGCCCCTGGGTTCAATCCCCAGTACCATACACACACACACACACACACACACACACACACACACACACACACATATACACACACACAACCACAAAGAGCCAGGCATGGTGGTACACATTTGTAATCCCAGTAGTTGAGAGGCCGAGACAGGAGGATTGCAGGTTCAAGGACAGCCTCAGCAAGTAGTGAGACTCTCAGCAACATAGCAAGACCTTGTTTCAAAATTTAAAAATGGCTGGGGGTGTAGTTCCAAGGTAGATTGTTTATGGGGTTAAATCCCCAGTACCAAAAAAAAAAGGAAAGCCACATGTGGTGGTCCATGCTTGTAATCCCATTACTTGGGAGTTGAAACAGGAGGATTCCAGGTTCAGGGCCAGTCTCAGCAATTTAGAGGCCCTCCATAACTTAGCAAGACCTTGTTTCAAAATAAAAAATAAAATAGGGCTGGTGGTGTAGGTCAGAGGTAGAATGCTCCTGGGTTCAATCCCCAGTATCTTGCACATACACAAAAAGAACATTCCGAGCTGGGTGTGATGGCACATGCTTATAATCCCAGCATTTGGGAGGCTGAGACGGGAGGATCCAGGTTCAAGGCCAGCCTCAACTACCTAGTGAGGCACTCCACAACTTAGTGAGACCCTGTTTCAAAATAAAGAATAAAAAATAGGGCTGGGGGTATAGCTCGGAGGTAGAATGCCCCCCCCACACACAAAAAAAAACATTACAAACCATAGTTTAAAGCAAGCCTCTGACAGAAAAAAGAAAGAAAGAATTCCTTTTGGGATTATTGGGTATGAATCAATAGTTCAACACAGTTATTAAAAAAAAAACAAAACAGCCATTTCACATAATATAAGCCACCAATTCTAACTAACTATACACTAACAGGAGGGTTGGGGATGTAGATTAGAGGTAGAGCTCTTGCCTAGAATGCATGAAGCCCTGGATTTAGATCTAAGAAATATACACATATACACAACTAACAGGAGATATACAGAAAAGAGATAAAGCAAAGACTTTCAATTCATCTCACTATAAAACGGCCACCAAATTTGAGAGATGGCTATTCTCTTTGCAAGCTCTAGTTCTTTCAAGAACACATAATCAGCCAGGCGTGGTGGTGCACTCCTGTAATCCCAGTACTTGGGAGGCTGAGACAGGAGGATCACAGAATTAGAGACCAGCCTCAGCAATTTAGCCAGCCCTCAGCAACTTAATGAAACCCTGTTTCAAAATAAAAAATAAAATAGAGCTGAGGCAGCAGCTCAGAGGTAGAATGCACCTGGGTTTCAACAAACAACAAAGTACCAACAAAAACAAAAGACAACCACACAATCATCAATGTTAACTCATCACTGCTGCCTAATCTATAGTGAAGAAAGACCTGGCAAAAATGAAAAGCAGATTTGAAATTTTCTGCTTTTTGTAAATTGTCACAGATGTCTCCTAAATTTGACATCTTTAAACTTAAGAGAGAATAGCTGGGCATGGTGGCACATGCTCATAATCCCTGTACTTGGGAGGTTGAGACAGGAGGACTGCAGGTTCGAGGCCAGCATCAGCAAATAGTGAGACTCTCATTAACCTAGCAAGATTGTTTCAAAATAAAGAGTAAAATAAGGGCTGGGGGTATAGATCTGATGTAGAATGTCCCTGGGTTCAACCCCCAGTACCACAAAAGAAAAAAAATTTTTTTTGTGACACTGCGGGATTGAACCCAGAGGCATTCTACCTCCAATCTACACCCCCAGCCCTTTTTTTATTCTTTATTTTGAAACAGGGCTCACAATTTGCTGAGGCTGGAAGTGAACCTGCAATCCTTTGATCTCAGCCTCTCAAATACTGAAATTGCAAGTGTGCATCACAATGCCCAGCACTAGGGTATTTTTATAAGACATTTATGTACTCTTTTTTTATCCTAAAATGTTCTCTAAAGTCAGAAATCTTCCAAGAAAAAAAAATTCATAAACACATTTTAGATTATGCTTTCTACAAAGAGTGAGATTATCATATATCAATCTAGTCAGAAAAAAATAGACATAAGTGGCTAAATTAAATTTTCTGTTATTTTGAAAGGGGGAGGCAAGTAACAGGTGAAGCTGACCTAAATCTTTTTCAAGTACTATGGAAACTAAAGAATAAAGTTCAATTCCACCTGAGAGATAATTTATTGCTATGGTAACAGTGCTGACAGTAACAAACTACCAATTTTCCTATATTCAGTAATTGCTACATTATTCAATTTTAGGCAAAAGAAAACTATTGATTATTTTTGTGTGTATGGTACCAGAGATGGAACCCAGAAGCTTTCTACCTCTCAGCTGCACTCGCAGCGCCATTTTATTCTTTATTTTGAAACGGTCTCACTAAGTTGCACAGGGCCTCACTAAGCAGCTGAGGCTGGCCGCCAACCTGTGATATTCCTGTCTCAGCCTCCCAAGTTCTGGGATTACAAACATATGCACCACGCCCGGCTCTTGAAATTTTAAGAGAAAAAAAAAAAGTGATCACCAAACTTACATATAAAAGAGAATTGAGCCAAATATGGTGGCACATGGCTCTAATCAGGTACTTGGGAGACTGAGACAGGAGGATCGAAGGTTCAAGTACAACCTCAGTAAGTCAGTGAGGCTTTCAGCTACCTAGTGAGACTGTTTCCAAACGCAAACATAAAAAGGGCTGGGGTGTAGCTCAGAGGTAGAATACCCCTGGGCTCAATCCCTAGTACCCCCTGACCCCACACACAAAAGTTATTTTGAACCAAAAATTACATGTTTAAGCAAAAGTAAAGAACATTCGAAACCAACTAAATCACCATAGCAAATCTTAACTCTTTTCAACTCCATAACAATACTCTTCCCACTGAGGGGATAAAAAAATTCAAGACCAAAGCTACTATTTAAAAGACAGTGCCGCTGGGCGTGGTGGCGCACGCTTGTAATCCCAGCATTCAGGAGGTTGAGACCAGAGGATCTGGGTTCTCGGCCAGCCTCAGCTACCTAGTGAGGCACTCTGCAACTTAGTGAGACTCGGTTTCAAAATAAAGAATAAAAAATAGGGCTGCGGTTTAGCTCGGAGGTAGAATGCCCCTGAGTTCAATCCCCAGTACCGCAAAAAATAAAATAAAATAAAAGACAGTGCAACCCAACATGGTAGCACAAACCTGTAATCCCAATACTTGGGAGGCTGAGACAGGAGGATCACAGGTTTGAGGCCAGGCTCAGCAAATTAGCAAGACCTTGTTTCAAAAATAAAATGTGGCCGGGCGTGGTGGCGCACGCTTGTAATCCCAGCATTCGGGAGGCTGAGACCGGAGGATCCGGGTTCGCGGCCAGCCTCAGCTACCTAGTGAGGCACTCCGCAACTTAGTGAGACCCGGTTTCGAAATAAAGAGTAAAAAATAGGGCTGGGGGTGTAGCTTGAAGGTAGAACGCCCCTGAGTTCAACCCCCAGTACCG
>PVLC010018022.1:0-32744 GCA_004027655.1 Graphiurus murinus
AAAGAAAAAGGAGAAACCCTAGATAAGCAAAGAAGTTGACTTAACCAAAGAGGATGGATGGGGGCCCGGGAGAGAGGCACCCTAATGTACATGATGTACTTTCATAAATATATCAAGGTCAATCACTAAACTGAACTTGACAAGGAGGGAGGGCAAGGGAGTGGGGTGGGAATTGGGGAAGGGGTTAAATGAGAAATGTGTGCATATATGCCTTTATCAGCTTGTACCTAACAAAGATGTATGATTACAATGCACCAATTAATTAAAAAATAATAAAAAAAGAAAATAGGTCTGGGGGTGTAGCTCTGAGGTAGAATGCCCCTGGGCTCAATCCCCAGTACTGAAAAAAAAAAAATGCTTGGGAACAAAAGTGTTTGGGATTTGGGAGTTTTTTAAAATTTTATAATATTCACATATACATAATGAACTGTCTTGGAGCTGGTACCCAAATCTAAACACAAGATTCATTTATGTTTCATATATACCTAATACATATGACCTAAAGGTAATTTTACAGTATTTCAAGGGGTTGAACTTAGATTTTGATGGATTCATTCTGAATTCCACAGCATGAAATTTCTCACTTGCAGTGTCACATAAGCATGCAAAAATTTCAGGTTTTGGAGCATTTTCACATTTGGGGTTTTGAGATTTTGAATGCTTAACTTGTACTTTTTTCCAAAAAAGAAAAGAAAAGGGAAGGGAAGAAACAGAACAGTTAAATGGGGCATTGGTGCTTTTCAAATGATTTTCAGTGTTTTTGTTTTCCAGATTAGCGATCTCTTACCTTATGAACAAGCTGGGCGTGGTGGCGCACACTTTAATCCCAGCACTTGGGAGGCTGAGACCGGAGGATCCCGGTTTGCGGCCAGCCTCAGCTACTTAGTGAGGCACTTTGCAACTTAGTGAGACCCTGTTTCAAAAGAAAGAATAAAAATTAGGGCTGGGGGTATAGCTCTGAGGTAGAATGCCCCTGAGTTCAATCCCTAGTACCGCAAAAAAAAAAAAGAAAGAAAGAAAGAAAGAAAAACAATGAACAAGAAGGTTCAATGTTAGTAAGCTTTGTTTTAATACATGGAGTGTGTTTTCTTAGTGGTTTTGTAAACTTCAGCCATCTGTTGCTGAGCTATGAGGATCACATATTTCTTTGCAAAAAAACAATATATTTAACTACAGTATGCATTAGATCAACTATCTAAAAATCCAGAAGAACGGATCAAAGTCAAACTGAAGTTATAATGCTAATATTTTAGCAACCCTCCTAGAGATGTCTTTGCAAACATTCTTACTGTATGTTATTTGTATGGTGTGATTGGGGGTGATCATTGAGACTGAACAGATAACATTTGGCCTTGGTTTAATGTAAATTTCCTTCTTGGCTTCTTTGGCCTTTTGCTATTCTACATGGAGAGTCCTACATTGAAAAGTGAACTAGGCCAAAAGATGTTCACCCTCAGTTCACCAACTGACAACTGGAGCCACTAGAGTCTAGTGTGGCTCTTGGGGGGAGGGGATATCAGGAAGAATATGAAATGTATCTTCATCATTTCTGATTTCTTTTACAGAAAATGATTTCAACAACTAATTCATAAGGTAAAATGGATAACTTAACTGAAGCCTTCCTTTAGGAGTTACCCAGAGAAACAGAACCAGTAGGGGGTATGTGTAAAATGTGTGTGTGTGTGTATGTGTGTGTGTGTGTGTGTGTGTGTGTGTGTGTGTGTGTGTGTGTGTGATGAGTCTTCTGGAGAATTCCCTCTGGCTTGGAAAGGCAGGTCTTTTTGTTCTATTCAGGTCCTCAGCTGATTGAGTGAGGCCCACCCACATTATGGAAGGCACTCTGCTGCACCCAGAGTTCACTGATTTAAATGTTAGATTCAGCTAGGCGTGGTGGCGGGACCCTGTAATCCCAGTATTTGGGAGACTGAGAAAAAAGGATCCTAGGTTCAAGGCCAGCCTCAGCAATTTCGCAATACCCTTAGCAACTTAGTGAGACCCTGTTTCAAAATAAAAAAATAAGCTGCGCAAGGTGGTGCACGCTTATAAAATCCAGTAGTTGGGAGGCTGAGACAAGAAGATTGCAGGTTTTTGGCCAACCTCAACAGCTTAGTGAGGTCCTATGCAACTTAGTGAGATACTGTTTCAAAATTATATATATGGCTGAAGGTATAGCTCAGAGGTAGAACACCTCTGGGTTCCATCCCTAGCACCAAAAATAAATGAACGAATGAATGAAGAGGGATGAGGGAATGTAGCTCAGAAATAGAACAGCCCTGGGTTCAATCCCCAGTACTAAAATAACAATAACAATAACAATAATAATAATAATAATAATAATAAACTAATCCAAAAACACCCTCCAAATTGGCCCATAAGCATAGTCATCCCATGAAGCTAGCTGATTCATAAACTAGATCAGGATCCTCAGTGATCTGGAGGCATTGAACAAGTTAAAAATTATTTTGACTGTTATCAGGCTGTATAATGTCCTAAAATCAGCTAGCAGTGTCCTCTGCTTCTGAACACACATGAGACACATTTTTTCCTCTATCATTTTATTTACCTAGCCATGTGGAAAAGAAGTGTTTTTCAATTCATCTGACTAAAATGAAACACAAATATAAGCACACACACAAAAACCCACAGTTGATGCTTTATATTTGTGCCACTTAAATAGCTTGAGCCAAGTACCTCTTGACATTCATAAGTCACTGGTTCTGGAGTGAAGTGCCATTGTCCTTGCAGAGGCCCTAGGCAGTACACCCTGTGTGGCAGGTGAGTGTCAACACCCTGAACGTGGCAGCCTCCATTCTGAGAGGTCTAACTGCATGGTCCGCTCTGTCAGCTCACTAGGCATCAGGGCAAATGTACACTTTATCCTCTAGGTGCATTGTTCAGATGAGGCCCGGTGCTTTCAATCTTTGTAATTAGAGTGACCAAGAATGTGTTTTAATTCTAAAATAAATTTTCTTTCATGTCATGGGCAGAAAATGACAATTTCCAAAAAATTTCTATAGAGAAACTAATCACTCATGTTGAAAAAGTATATTCTGAGACTCTGGGGTGTATGGCTGGCTGGGTAGGGGTGGGGGGAAAGTATTCATCTAAAAGAGACAAAATGAGCCAGGCTTGATCCCAGTTGTTAGGAGACTGAGACAGGAGGATCGCAGGTTCAAGACCAACCTCAGCAACTTAACTCTCAGCAATCTATTTCAAAGCAAAAAATAAAAACGGCTGGGAATGTACCTCAGCAGTAGAATGCTCCTGGGTTCAGTCCCCAATATCAGAGAGAGAGAGAGAGAAACGGTTTTCAATTTTAAAAGAGGATCTAAATAGAAATAGAATTCTTCCCTAAACCTTTTCCCCATGTTGCTTCCTATTCAGCCAAACACAGTGATGTCATTTATTTTAATAGAACTCAGAATGCAGCACTATGCCTCATCTGAATTTCCACAGCCAAAACATTGCTCCAGTGAGTGGCAAAGCATTTTTCCATTGAAATGGAACTTAATGTTGTTATAATTTTTTATTGAGAAAATATGTTAATTATGTAGCCTGCCAGCACTCTTCTCCCAGAGTACAGAGGATGATAGATAGGAAAGCGTAACAGTTCCTTTCTGGGGTTCTCCAGCCAAAGAGGGTGTTGAGTGGTGTGGGTGCAAGTGGGTTGTGGTGTTCCCTTTCCTCTCCAGTGGAGACACTGAAAACACAAGTGGGTAGCACACATGATAAAGTGCCGACATGTTACTAACCTGAAAGGGACTGATGTGGATCCCATTGTACATCAATAAGACCCAGACTCCCTGTGCTAATTGGTTCATTCTCCCCTACACTGAACACCAAGACACTTCTGAGTCCAGTTAGGTCCAGTAACAACTTTTCCCCAGGGCTGAGGGCCTGCTTGCATCAAGATGGCGTCAGAAAAGATATGATCCTATATAAAATGGTGTAGCCACTATGGAAAACAGTGTGGCTGTTTGTCTAAAAATTAAACATAGAGCTACCATATGATCCAATAATTCCACTATATGCCAAAAGGCATTGAAGGCATATTGTACATTTGTGTTCTTAGCAGCATTATTGATACTAACCAAAAGATGAAAGCAACCCAAGCGTCTATTGATAGATAAGCTAAAATATGGTATACAAACACAATGCAATATTAAAAAGCCTTGAAAAGAGGGAAATTTTGACACATGCTAAAACATGCATGAACCCTGAGGACATTAGGTTAAGTGAAATAAATCAGGTACAAAAGGAAAAATATGATGTGATTCCATTACCTGAGGTACCTAGAGTTGTCAAATTCATAAAGACAGAAATGAGAATTGCAGTTACCAGGAGTTGGGGAGGAGGGATTGGGGAATCAGTGTTTAATGAGTACAGAATCTCCATTTGGAATGATGAGATAATTTTGGAAATGGGTAGTGGTGATAGTTTCACAACAATGTGAATGTACTTAAAGCCACTGATTATACTCTCGAAAATGGTTGAAATGGTGGTTTTTATGTTATATATATTTTACTACAATAAGAAATATGTGCTCTGGAGGGAGAGGGAGGCTTTCATTCCCATCCATACAGAGAAACTGCTGGCCAAACATGACCCCAAATATTTTTAATTTAAGAATTAAAAATTGGGCTCTGTAAAGCCCTCCATTGAGGAACCTCTTTTATATAACCATACAAGTTACTGGCAAACTGTATGGTGTTCATTCTAATTTATTACATGATTTTAATCATCCTCAACTAATGCTATTGTTGTCCTTATAAAATCTCAAATAAAGCTTCTCTCAGTATGGAAAAGAGAAGAGATGGGGAGCAGGTGACCCTCATGATGCTGCAGTGAAGATTCTGGACCCAGGTTTGCCCTCTAGAGTTACAACCTTTAGAGAAAAGTATCTGTATCAGTCAGGTTCTCATTACTATAATGAAATACTGAGGCAATCAACACGGTTATAGAGTCCAAGATGTGGCAGCCCCATTGCTTTGGGCCTCTGATGAGGGCATTGTATGGTAATGGTGTATGACAAAGCAAATTGCTCAAATTATGAGCCAGGATGCAGTGAGAGATGGAGGGATAGTATCCCCAGTTCCCTTCGAGGACACACCCCCAATGACCTATAAACCTCCCATTAGGCACCACCTCCTAAAGGCTCCCACCTCTCCATAGCACCATCTTTTGGTCCAAGCCTTTAACATATTCCTTTAGGGGACATTCAACATCCAAACTAAAGCAGTGCCCTAAACACTATACATTCCAATAGTAACTAGCGAAAAAAGAAAGTGCTAGAGGTTGACAGTGAAGAAAAAAAGAGTTAATATAATAGTAAAACAAACTTAAATAGTCTTATTTTGTAAGTCAAATTTTCTAAGTAGTTCCATTAAGGACACTGGGAAGATTCAGAAATAATACTCTAGTGTTTGGGATCTCTGGCTCCGGAGACAATAGCCTTGTGTACATGCATGCTTAAGTAGATGCAAGGAAAAGATTGGCTCTTCCATTTCTCTGTGGCCTCTTTCTACAACTTTTCCAGCATCATCAGCCAAGAAATAATTGTCCCTCTGCTCCAAATACTATTTTAATGAACCATAGCAAATTCAAGAACCAAATCTTTTAATCGTGTCGAAATCAGCTCCCTGCTTATGCACACTCTTATCAGTTCCCTAAAACAAACTTTCCTGCTGTAAGAGTCAAGTGTCCTTAGCACAGGAAGCAACTATTGGGTAGTTTTGGTTTGGAATCCTCCATTAATAACATAGCATCATGAAAAATGCTTCCTTGTAGGACAAAATGCTCATTAACTCCCTACTAATAGTTTATCAATGTAATCCCATAAATCATTGACAGCTTCAGTTCTCAGATTTTTATTTTCCATTTGTAAATCTGCATTTTTTCCATATCCTGGTTTCTTTTAGGCTTGTAGGCTTAATTAAAATTTGTTTTTGATCCCTAGAATGTGATTATGTCTTAGGTGAGCCTCTTAATCCACTTCTTTGTCATTTGTGCAAAATTTGATCTGATTTAAGATTGTCACTCAATCAATCAGACCAAATAGTGAGCCAAGTCAGCCAGTAAACTAACCCTGCCAAGGTTAGTTCGGTATATGCAGGATTAGTCAAATGGCTTGGGCATGTTAATTTAATTTGTTGATACTAAAACTAGAAAATTATTCTCAATAAGCTAAAGTCAGCATTTATTTTGTTTTACTCTGCTTTCCTCATGTCTCCCTTATAAATTATTCCTTCCATTTCCCCAGCCGAGAGATTGAAACTACTTACCTAGTGAATGTCTACACTGTTTAAAAGCCAGCCTTTGGCCCTTCTATAAATTTCCCTGTAGTAGTGTGGATGTCAAGGCAGGCACAGTGGTGCATGTTTGTAATCCTAATACTCAGAAAGCTGAGACAGAAGGATCATAGGTTTGAGGCCAGGCTCAGCAACTTAGTGAGACCCTCAGCAACTCAGTGAGACCCTGTTTCAAAATAAAAATTACAAAGGGATGGGAGGTGTAGTTTAGAGGTGGAGGACATGGGTACAATCCCCAGTACTACAAAAAGGAGGAATAAGAGGAGGAAGAGGAAAAACAGGAGAAAAAGGAGGAGGAATTCTATCAATTCTTTTTTTTTTTTTTTTTTTTTGCAGTACTGGGGATTGAACTCAGGGGAATTCTACCTCCGAGCTATACCCCCAGCCCTATTTTTTCATTTTTTATTTTATTTTTTTGCGGTACTGGGGATTGAACTCAGGGGCGTTCTACCTCCGAGCTATACCCCCAGTCCTATTTTTTATTCTTTATTTTGAAACCGGGTCTCACTAAGTTGCAGAGTGCCTCACTAGGTAGCTGAGGCTGGCCGCGAACTCGGATCCTCCGGTCTCAGCCTCCCGAATGCTGGGATTACAAGCGTGTGCCACCACGCCCGGCTGAATTCTATCAATTCTGAGTTCCTCAAATAATTATTACCTAAAAACAAAATAAGTCTTTGGAAGTCATATCAATGATTTAAAATCCCACTCTCCATGTTCTGGCTTGCTCTCTATATTCTATTAGACTTTTTATTTTATCACTTGGTCAAGCACCCTGCATAGAGAATTTGAACTATAAAATGCAATCTTTCAAAATGGCTTCTACATATCTAATTCTTTCACTCAATAGATGTTTGTTGAGCACTCTTAGAGAAGCTGGCTTTATAGTGAGCAAAAACATGTGCAGTCCTGTCCTCAGGGAACTTACAGACCCGAATGAGAGACATGCCCGCAAGCCAAAGGCAAGAGATGTGCTCGGGGATTGACTCTTTGGGCAATAACAAATCCCTTCCACTGCTAATGATTTTTCTTAAAGTTATACTAATATAAGCTGGGTGTGGTGGCACACACCTATAATCCCAGTAATTGGGAGGCTGAGATAGGAAGATCCAAGGTTCAAGGCCCTTCTCAACTTAGTGAGACCCTATGTCAAAATAAAGAATAAAATAGGATTAGTGGCATAGATAGGAGGTAAGCACCCCTGGGTTCAATCCCAAGTACCATAATAATAAAATAAGATAAAGAATGCCCTGTGATGAAACATACTTAAGACTCAAGTATATGAATTCTTTTCTTTCCCTGTTCCTGCTGTCTAGCACAGATGGCAGCAGCCAGAGTTTGTTGAATGAATGAACGAGTTATGAATACATTAAAACCAAGAAAAGCAACCCATGGGCAAATCAGATTTTTTCAAAGCTTTATTTAGGAGTTTATAATTACAAAAATCCTTTCCTTAAGGCAGGTTTCAACCCTGATGAAATTGCCATTGCTGTGCCTGAATAAAACATTACAAGTTCTTCCTTTTTAAAAATATATTTGAATTTAATCTGTTAACCAGAACCAGTGTTCAAGTAGATTTTTCTCATCTCCTCCCCTGCTGCTATACATCCTGTGTCCACAAACAACAGATGAAAGTTGGGGGAAATTCAGTTCAAAACATTTTCTTTGCATGGAAGACAAAAAGTCAAGAAGAATCCGTAATGTTTTTGCCCAGCTCATTGTGGGAAGAGTTGATGGAATCAGTTAGTCTTGCATTTATATAAACACGACCTCATGTTTCTCTGTAGTTTTCATCCTCCTTTAATCAGAAGTATCACAAAGTCCCTTTACCATTATGTCATTATATAATGCCTTAGAGTGTGACAATTCTAACCCAAAAGCAGCTTGACATACTGAAAAGTAACACAAGAAGAAAAAAATCAACAAATGAGCTCATCTAGCATATTATAGACTGTAGGGCTTCAAAAGTCGCATTCTACAGCAATAGCAGCACCAGCCATCAGGTAAGAGCTGGGGCAGCTGGGGCTTGGCAGAACCAACAAGTACAGTGAAAGCTACCATGAAGCCATATTGCACATCTATAATCCCAGTACTTGGGAGGCTGAGACAGGAAGATCACAGGCTTGAAGTCAACCTCAGCAACTTAGCAAAACTCTCAACAACTTAGCAAGACCCTGTTTCAAAACAAACAATAACAAAAATAGGGCTGGGGGCATAGTTCAGAAGTAGAGTGCCCCTTGGTTTGATTCCCAGTAACACACACACACACACACACACACACACACACACACACACACACACACACATACACACACACACACACACACACACACACACACACACACACACCCCTACATTGCCAACTGGTTTCATTTTCTATGTAGCTGACTCAGTTCAGCATGGGCTTGGCCTCCTCCCCAGATGTCCTCCGAGATTATCGGAGCCTGTTAATTTTCTTCTAATATTCCATTAATGATTCAGAGGAAGGCAAGAAGTCAAATTTCCAAAATTCATTATGAAACCATTCACTGCCATTGGTAATGGTACAGCCTTGTCACCACTCCCTTGGTTTTTGGCAGGTGCAAGCAGGGAAATGTGCTCATCAGAGGGGAATTTTTGATTCCCATACACGGCTAATTTGTAGGGGGAAATCCATTCTATCCCTGACCTATATTATCCAAAATGCTTCTGATACATTTCACAGACTTTATTTTATTTTTTTAGTGTTCGGCAGTTAATTTGTTAACAGATTACTGGGGATGACTAACACACCCAAGAGACTTGGTTCTCTTCTCCAGCTCGGCCTGCACCTGGCAGGATGTGAGCTGCAGCAGTGTGCACAAGGATGGGAGAGATCGCCTCTGAGCACCCAGAGTAAGCTGTATTTAGAGCCAGCTTCCATCAGCACAACCATGAAGCAGTATCAAGGTCCCATCATATGAGCGGAGAGGGGGCATGAGACTTCCAGGGATTATATCAGCATTCCACAAATTATGGTCCACAGAGTTCATGAGTCAGACTCACCTGGGAACTTGTAAGATACAGATTCCCTAGGCACTACTGTTATTTAGGAACCTAAATAACCCCTCTACCTTTAATTGCTCTTCCTTGACTTAAAATTACTCATTTTAAGTTGGGCATGGTGTCACATGCCTGTAATCTGAGTACTTGGGAGGCTGAGACAGGAGGCTTGTAGGTTCTAGGCCAGGCTTAGCAATTTAGCAAAGCCTTCAGCTACTTAGTGAGATCCTGTTTCAAAATAGAAAAATAAAAAGGGCTGGGGATATAGCTTGGAGGTTGAATGCCCATGGGGTTAATCCCCAGGACCTGCCAAAAAAAGACAAAAACCACTTACTTGGAGGTCACACAGCTGGACAATATGTTATTAGCTTCCCACTAGCTTTGCTGTATGTAGATCACACCACTGTGGTGGGATATGATGGTAACGGTTGCCTAGGTTACTGTTGGGGGACCTGAAGGCTCCTTTTGCTGAAAACATTGATTCTTCACTGGGCCTGCAGATGTCCGATGGGGACTGGGATGGGATGGAAAGGCCTCTGCCTTCATATTGTCTCTGTCCTGTATTGTCTTAACCTTTGGGTCAGATTCTACTCAGTTCTGCATGTAGACACACTGATCATTTGAGGTATGTTTTATCCCACGTTCATAATATAGGCGAACTTGACCTAGACTTGCCTACTCTCTCTCTCTCCCCTTCTTTAAGGATAAAGACACCTAGCACACCAGACATCACCATAACCAGACATACCCGACCAAGAAAGGACTGAAAAGAGGTGGTGCCCGGGTTCCTGGAAAATCTCCACCAACTCCCAGGAAAAACATGAATATTCCTCCCCTTCATTAATCTCTCTGTCTCTCACATTACTCCACTCCTGTATCTGTAACCTCTCACCACGATGGAGCTGAGATGCTGATTTGTGAGCAAAGCTCCCTCTTCCCCATTCTCTGGCCACTGAATGATGCCTTTCTTTCTCCCCAGCATTTGTCTCTAGCAGATTGGTTTTTCCATGAGATGTGCTTCCGAACCTGGTTTCAGTAACATTACCATAAAACTTCTTAATCAGAATTTCTGAAGTGGGGCATGGGACCTGAATTTTAACAAATCCAGGTTGCATACTGAGGTTTTATTGATAAACTTACCCAAGGTCTTCCTGCTAGGGAGCAGCAGAGCTAGGTTCCCACTCAGGTCAGTGGATTCCAAAGTTCTTATCTTTGCTGTCCCTAACCTTCCTTCAGGCCCTTATATTTCGACATTTTATGAATATTACCAACCTAAGACATCAGAGTAATATTAATAATAGCTTTTCTTGAGTACTTACTGTAAGGCAGTTCTAGATTAAGTATATTTAGCATACACACACACACACACACACACACACACACACAAAAAAAAAAAAACTCAGTAATCCTCACAATATCCTAATGAGGTCAGTATTATTCATTTATAGTTATTTCTATTTTACATACAGGGAACTGAGGCTTATAGAGATTATTTTAATCCTTAGCAGTCTGGAGCAAAGCTGATGTTAAGAATTAGCTTCAGAAATGGGCATGGTGGCACATGCCTGTAATCCCAGTACTTAGGAAGTTGAAACAGCAGGACCACAGGTTTGAAGACAGCCTCAGCAACCTGGCCAGGCTCTCCACAACTTAGCAAGACCCTGTTTCCAAATAAAAACCAAAATAGGGCTGGGGGTGTCACTTGGAGGTAGAATGCCCCTGGGTTCAATCCCCAACATCAAAAAAAAAAAAAAATGCCTTCAGGTAACTGATTAACTGATTGATTTGAGTGAAGCAAGATGTTTTCTGTGCAAGTGAAGCTTTAGGATAAGTCCTTTTGTCTTTTCTCCCAAACAGCCACTCCTCCATCCATCCAATATGGAAATTATGGAGCCTTCACTGTTCTTATTAGAAAGCCTATGCCCTTAGTCATTGTTCTAGCCTATGCCCTTAGTCATTGTGTTGCTTTGCACATTGGGCAGCTGTCTCTTTTTAGCATGGTTAGTTAATTTCATTTCAGTTCAATTCCATCAAATGCTTCTGGAACACTCAATATGTAACAGGCATGTGCTGAGCCCTCTAAGAGACAGGCAGGTAAACTAAATGGAATTTTGCGCCCCTAAACCTCACCTCCTAATGAAAGAGGGAAATACAGACAACACAAGTTGTAATCAAGATTATGAGACACAATAAAAGAACAAAGAGGGAATGGCTCATTTTAACTGGGAGTGGAGGAGCTCACACTCTTAGCCACTGCTCAAGGCTCTGCATCTACCTTTCTCAAAATCATTCTTCTTCACATTAAACTACCTGGAAAGACAAGCCAAAGACCAGCTGGAATGGAGGTACCCAGCGAGGGGGCCAACAACAGTGGGAAAGAGGAACTTGCACTGACAAGGGTCTTGGGGAGAAGCTATGGCATGAGGTCCTGCCCTCTTGGGAGGGCGGTCTCGGAACCAATCACTCATGGACTCTGACTTCCATTTCAGAAACACTGCTTCGTGTGATGCTATTTCTTTATTTTCACCAAAGATCAAAATTATTTCTTGTACCTGAAGCTTTAAATTATCATCCATGCATCCAAATATGCCAGTCATATCCATATTTGTAATATAAAGATAAACACTATATACTTAGATTTTTAAAATAATGCATCACACTGAATACTGGTAGATACTATCTACAGTTCACTATATCGGAAAAACAACCTCCAAATGTTCCTGTGTAACCCATTCTACTATAATGAAAAAATAAATGCGAAGGAAGGAAGAAGGAAAAAAAAATGTTTCTCTCAGTCTTATTTCACTGTGAACAGGCCATTTGATAAACCACTACTTGTCAGTGTTGGAACTATTGGACATCTACTTGCAAAAAAATAAATAAATAAAAAGGCTAGACACAGACCTTATACCTTTCACAATAATTAGTTCAAAATGGACCACACATGTAAATGTCAAATACAAAAATTTAAACTCTGAGAAGATAACATTGGAAAAAATCTAGATGACCCTGAGTTGGTGATAACTTTAAATACAATACCAAAGGCAGGATCCATGAAAGAAATAATGAATAAGCTGTATTTCACTAAAATTAAAAACTTCCATTCTGTGAAAAACATTATCAAGAGAATGAGAAGACAAACCACAGATATGGAGACAATATATGTAAAGGACATATTTGAAATAGAACAATTATCAAAACTGTAAGAACTCTTAAAATTCAACAGTGAGAAAAAAACCAGTTTAAAAAAACTGGACAGCTCACCAAAGAAGATCCACAGAAAGAAAATAAGCATGTAGAAAGACTGAAAAGATGATTAACATCATATGCAATTAAAAATGAAGAATTAAAACAATAATAAGATATCACTGCACATCTATTAGAATGGTGAAAATCCAAAATACTAACACACCAAATGATGATGAGGATGTGGAAAAACAGGAGCTCTCATTCATTGCTGGTGGCAGTGCAAAATAGTACAGTCACTTTGGAAGATGGCTTGGTATTTCTTACTGCCAAACATATTCTTAACATGTGATCCAGCAACCATACTCTTTGGTACTTACTTCAATGAGTTGAAAATCTATGTCCACACAAAAACCTACATATAGATTACTTTGTGATGTGGCAATTCAACTTCTAGTATATAGCCAAAAAAATTGAAAGCAGTTTCAAGAAGGTATTTGTACACCCAGGTTCATGCCAGCATTATACACAAAACTAAAATGTGGAAGCAAACCATGTGTCCATTGATGGATGAGTGGGTAATCAAAATGTAGTGTGTGAATGTATAGTTAAATAGTGTGTATATGTATAGTGTGTATCTACATTGCATATATCTATATCTATCCATCTCTCTCTGAGGATATATATATATGCTAAGGGAAATAAGCCAGCCACAAAACAACAAAGGCTGTATGACTACACTCTACACTTGTATGAGTTCCTTAGAGTAGTGAAAATCATAGAGACAGAAAGTAGAATGGTAGTTGTCAGGTTTGGAAGGCTGAGGAAACAGGGAGTTAATGGGTACAGTTTCAGTTTTGCAAGATGAAAAGACTTCTGGAGATGGATGCTGTTAATGGCTATACAATATGAATTTATTTAATATCACTGAAACATACACTTACAAGTGGTTCAGATGGCAAATTTTATTTTTAAAAATTTAAAAATCTGCATATGGATGTTTATAGCAACATTATTCATAATTGTTCTGGAAGGCAACTGAGATGTCTTTTAGCCAGTGAATGGATAAATAAACTGTGGTACATCTGGATATTGAAATATTATTTAGTACCAAAAGGAAATGAGCTATCAAGCCATGAAAAGACAAGGAGGATCTTAAATGCATATTGCTAAGTAAAAAATTTAAAAAAAAAAAAAGTGAATCTGAAAAGGCTGCTCACTGCATGATTCTGAAAAAAGCAAAACTATGTAGAACAGTATATATAGACTTTCCCTCTGTAACTAGAAGCCTATGTGTTTGAATCACTGTGCTCAGTTACAGCACCCACAAAGATCTCTTCCTACCGCTGAACCCCATAGAATCCATCTCTCAGTTCTCTCATTTGGATCAGCCATCTATTGCTTTATATTTCTAGTTATCTTCTTACCTGTGTCTGCACTCTCTTAACTAGAGTTTAGTGGCAAAATAAGAGAATGTAGGTTACCTGAAAATGTCCACAAATAGAAAAGGCACCAACCCACAATCTCCCCAGGAGGTTTCCTGTGCTTCCCAGTAGCTGTAAATAACTGTGAGCAGACAGCGCTAAAACAGGCGCTAATGAGGATGGATCAGATGTGAAATCACACAAGGCTAATCAGGCAGGAGGGGCCAGTGGCTATATCGATGATTGTGTCTGTGTTCTCTTCCTACTCATTCATTTTTTCAATGGCCTTGTTTAGATTTCTGAGGCCATGTTCTTCTCCACACACTGATGTTTATTCAATCCTGGCACTTGTAACAAATGCATACCTTACAGCCTCCATTTTATTTATTTATTTATTTTGTTCAGTACCCCCTCCACCCCCATAGCAGGTCACTGGGCCATCCCTTGCCAGCAGCCTGGGCTGCAAATCACCCTATTGTCAGCTCCCATCTCCCCAGCCCCAGAATATGTTAGTGATTACATCTGTACTACAGATTATAAACCTTTATCACCTTTTAAGTATGTGTGTGCATGTGTGCGCTCATATACAGAAAGGTGTCCACCCTCATCCTAAAGAAAAAGCCTTTCTTTTCTAGACAGATAACTTGAGAATATAGAATAAATATTTCAAGTCCAAATTCCAGTTCAAAGACCTTGTCTTCCAAGATGTTATCTTTTTAATAGAGGCATGGTCTCCCAGATAATGTTCGTATTTTTTTAAATATTGGTGTATTATAACTATACATCAGAATGAAGTTCAAAGTGATACAAGCATACATGCTCTCAGCACTTGGTGTATTTCCCCCTCCATCCCACCCTAACCCTGCCTCCATACATGTTAGAGAGATTGGTAGTGATACCCTCATATATAGACATAGCCTTATTTGCTTGTTTTCCTTCACTAAACCTTCTTCTCCCCCTCCCCACCTTACTCCCCAACCCCTCTCCACCGTTCTGCTGGTCTCTCTCATTTATCTGAAGTCCCTTTTGTTTCCTACTTTCTCTGTAGCTTCCACAGGACCCTTGACTTTCTGAGACGGCTGATCTCACTTTGCATAATATTCTCTTCTCCATTTTCCTGCAAATGATATCATTTTGTTCTTCTTTATAGCTGAGTAAAATTCCATTGTGTGTATATACCACATCTTCTTTATCTATTCGTCTGTTGACAAACACCTAGGTTGGTTCCATAGTTTGGCTATTGTGAACTGGGCTGCTATGAACAGGGATATGCATGTATCACGATAGTGTTCTGACTTTAATTCCTTTGGAAAGATACTGAGGATGGCTGGGTCGTGTGGTGGTTCCATTTTATGAACCTGTGTATTTCTTACATTTCCTCATCATCTCCAGGAGAAACACTTTGAGAACAGATCAGGGAGAGGAGCCTCATCTTTATCTCATGCCCCAGTCCTCCCTGGGTTTCAAAGCCACACTGAATACAGGCATCATATTCCAGAGCGTGGCTCAGGAGAACCCCCCACTTTCTGCTCCTTCATGGGTTCATCTGTAATGGGAACCATCCCTACAAGTAGAAGTAGTCTTTCTTTATTGGGAAGTAGAGTCCATCATAGAATTTCACACCTTGTCAGACTTTGATAAATTTGCCAGCAATACCCAATTTCACACATTTCAATTTTAGGGATTTGGAAAGCAAGAAGTCACGGGTGCTTCTCTCCCAGAATGAAGGGAAATCTGTGCATACGTCACACTGGGCTTGCTCAGGCTTCCAGCAGCCAGGGAGCACATGGTGTGTGTCTGGATGTGAATAGCAATCTCAGCTCAGCCTTCTTGGCCCAGCATCCTGCTCTGACTCTCTTCAGCAGTCTCCACCCTGGGCACCTATAGTGCAATGATCTGTTAAAAGCATTTCTGTCATCCCACACCACAAACATCACCACCCCCCCGTAGCAGGTTGGCATCTGCCCAGTTCTGCAGAGTTCTAGTAATTGTGCTCCTTTCTGAGTCCCTCAAATTCATCCTTTTTCTTTTCTTTTCTTTTTTCCTTTCTTTTTTTTTTTTTTTTTTAACCCAGGGGCACACTATCTCCAAGCTATGTCCCTAGCCCTTTTTCTTTCTAAAATTTTTTAAATTTAATTAATTTATTTATTGGCACTGGGGATTGAGCCCAGGGGAATTCTACCTCTGAACTACACACCCAGTTCTTTTTATTTTTTATTTTTGAAACAGGATCTCACCAAGTTGCTGAGGCTGGTCTCAAAACTATGATCTTCCTGTCTCAGCCTCCCAAGTACTAGGATTACAGGCATGCACCACACATGGCTTTAAATTCATTTGGGGGGGGGGTGCAGTGTAATTATATATCATAATGAAGTTCCAAGTGATAGAGACATACATGCACATAACACTCAATAAGCCTCCCCCCCCAACTCCCACCCCACTTCGTTCCCCTCCCTGTCCATGATATTGAGATTGACACTGATGATTTTGTGTATGTACATCATGTCCATTGGAGTGCATATTCAGATACATGGACATCACATCTAATCACCTCCAAAACTGCTCCTCAATGCGTAGCTATAACTCACTGTTGTATGGCCATTTTTAAACATCCTATTTGACCATGTCTTTTACCTATGAATGCACACTCCCCTCTTTACAGCTGCATCACCTTCCTAACTTCTCACCAGCATTTGGGTTTCTTCATAAGTCACCCCTGCACCAGCTAGGGCAGGATGGGTAGGGAGTAAGTTGTTGCTACTGCCCCCAGGTCCAACTTATTTTAGGTACCTGGTCCGTCCCTGGTCTGACCCTCTCTGCACCCCTCCTCCTTGGTACGAGGGATTGAACCCAGGCACATTCTACCTCCAAGCTATATCCTCAGCTCTTTTTATTTTTTATTTTGAAACAGGGTCTCACTAAAGTTGCTGAGGATCTCACTAAATTGCTGAGGCTGGTCTCAAACCTGTGATCCTCTTGTCTCATCCTCCCAAGTACTGGGATTACAGGTGTGCACCACTGTGCCTGGATTCTCTGGCCCCTTTGACTATGGGGCTTTGAAAGTGCCACCTCTCTCCCAGCATTTGGGAGGCTGAGACCGGAGGATCCGGGTTCACGGCCAGCCTCAGCTACCTAGTAAGGCACTCCGCAATTAAGTGAGACCTGGTTTCAAAATAAAGAATAAAAAATAGGGCTCAGGGTATAGCTCGGAGGTAGAATGCCCCTGAGTTCAATCCCCAGTACTACAAAAAAAAAAAAAAAAGAAAGTGCCACCTCTCAAGTCACATTCACCTACCTGTTTAATGTACACACATACACATACAGACTTCAGAACACTATTCCAGGAGAGATGATAAAATCCTTGGATTAGAAGGACTGCAAGCCCTCAAGCAGTTGTCAGGATCACTCCCAGGTGTTGTTTATTCTTTTACACATTCATTCATTCATTCATTTAGTTATTGAACAGACAGTATTTGCTGTATATGATACTAGGACCTGAGGGCACATGAAAACAAGATCCTAAGTGTGGCACACCTACTGTTGGGTTTTATGGTTCTTTGATTTGGGGCACAGTATACATCCTCCTCGTTGCTGACAATAGTTCCTATATTTGTGTTGGTGAGCCACTTGTCCACTACTCCTACTCCACAGGGTTGCCAGGGGCACTGACAACTTCCCCAAAAAACACACACGCGATTGTAATCCCAGCATTTGGGAGGCTGAGACCGGAGGATCTGGGTTCTCAGCCAGCCTCAGCTACCTTGTGAGGCACTCTGAAACTTAGTGAGACCCTTTTTCAAAATAAAGAATAAAAAATAGGGCTGGGGAGTATAGCTCGGAGGTAGAATGCCCCTGAGTTCAATCCCCAGTACCACACACACACACACACACACACACACACACACACACACACATACATGCCTTCCAGCTCAGGGATGAAGGCCTCACTACCAAGCAAACCTGGAACAGCAGAGGTGCCAACCGGGGCAGAGGGGGATCTAGGAAGGAGAAAACAGACCAGAGGAGAGTTGATGAGGCACTTGCAGCCTTGAGCCCCGCTGCAGCCGCATGGCCATGCGTGGTTCATTCCACTAACATTCCCAAGACCTGTGTGAAGAAGACTCCAAGAGAGTCAAGATGTGGACTGTCATGCTGAGACCATGCTGCCTACCCAAATCCTCCACCCAAGGATAGAGGAATTTATTCACTTGTTAGGAAGGTGATTGGATAATAGCTGTCTTAACTGTGGCTGTCTTTAAGAGTGACTTTGGCTGCAGGGTGTTGCCTCACCCTAGATCATGCCCCCTTCCCAGGGAAGCCCATATCCGATGACATATACAGAATGGGGGACAATCCTGAAGGGGATTCAGTGCTCTACGTAGGGTTGGCTGAGAGCTGGTAATTTCATTGCTGCCTGATTTCTCCCTCTTCCCTGTCCTGCTTCCTCCCTTTCCACCACAGATGTCCATCCTAAGAATGCCACTTAGTGAACTTCCGGCATGCTCAACTCCATCTCAGTCTGTTTTCCCAGGGGGAGAGAGCTCGAAACCCAACCCAGCTGGGCCAGTTGCAGACTGAGCCAAATTGTACCTTCCTTGCAAAGGGACAGGTGTATGAGGGTGGCATTTGGGTTCCTGTGACCCTGGACATGAATTCTGGAAGCCTTTAACACCTACTGGACACTGGCCTCAGGAGATCTTTCATAAGTTTAAAAGTGTTTGTTACGTACATAGGATGTGAGCAGACAAGAAGATGTCAACAGTGATTCAGGAACTTCTATTTGGGGCAGTAGAGTAGATGAGCAGTGCTTTTGACCTAAGTGGTCTAAAAAGAAGTTAAAAAGGGATTTGAAGGACCTTGACTTTGGACAGGTCAGATTTGAAATCCCGGGACTATCCAGGTGGGGATGTCTACAAGGCAGCTGGAAACAAGAGAACCATATGGGGGATTTTTGCCTCCAGAGTCTATACTTCTGAGGCCAGCGAGTCAGCAGGTTCTGGCTTTCCAGCAGGGACGAATCTGCTGGTCAACACTGCAAGAGTTCCACAGAATCCTAAGCTACAGCTGTCCTCCAGGCTCTTTGGGCTCCATGGAGGGGCTGAGGATTTGGATTCTTAGGACTTTAGGCTAGAGGGACTGGTTGAAGCCATGGTCCTGGGTAGGAGAACCCAAGAAAACTGAAAGAGAGGCGACACCACTTTTGTCTTCAAAATCTACTGGCTAAGGAGATGGCGACACTTTCCTCTTGGCAGGAGTTTCAACAGTTTCACAACTCTCAGCATCTCCAAGTTTCCTTCTTCAGAACATAAATCCCTGATGATGTCGCTTACTCATCTCTTCTCTGGTTCTAACTTCTATAAAACACTTTGTGTTCTTGATGCTATTGATCTTACTCAAATTCTCTCTAATCCCCTTTTTTTCCTCCATGAGATGAAAATTGCATTTTAAGAAACATACCTAAGTAAGTTAAAAATTAATTCCTGGAGACTACCTCAGAATTCCAGGAATCAGTGAAGCTCGACAGGCCACATGCACAGCCTGGGTGACCTTTATCTTATTTTTTTTTTCCAGCCGATATTCTAGTCAACAAGCAGCACAGATGGTGAGCTTTTCCTAGGACGATGCTTTGCAGAGCACTTGCATGATTTTGTTATTTCAACCTGGTGAAGAGCATGGATCATGTGTTCCTTTAAAAAAACAAAACCCAATATCTTCAGTAGAAAGCAAGTCCAGGCCCCTCCATAAGGGTTGTTCACTGTGTATCTCTCTGAATGTATCTGACTGTTGCAAGGGGAGAAGTCCTCATGATGCCTGGATTGGAACCCCAGTATCCCCCCTGAGCATGTCACCTAATTACTCAGTCTTCTTGTGTCACTTACTCGTCTGTAAAATGAAAGGATTAGGCTAAATGACATCTCTAAGAGGAACAATTCTATGCTCTGGCATGTCTCCTTATGATTTCAGACTTCCATGTAGACTTCCCAGGCCCATAATGAGTCCTTGAGAGCAAACATGGAATTGACTGCTCCCTTCCTTCTCCACATAACACAAGATATATCTGTCTATGACAGTGGTCCTCAAACCTTGCTGGGCCTAAGAATCACCTGCTACTATTAGTGATAGGTTACAGCCGCTGATTCCTGGGCCACTTGACCAGGTATTTGGATTTTGTCTGAGATGAGACCCACAAATTTGCATGTGTAACCTGCTTTCCAGGTGATTCTACTGCAAGAGGTCCTCCAACTATATTTGAGAAACACTTTTGTGCACAGTGGGTACAAAATACACATTATTGAATAACTAGCAATTCAGATGCCCTTCCCTTCCCCCATCCTAGGCCATAGTTTATTTTCTGAATGTGAAGTTCTTCAGACTTGTAAAGCTTTAGAAATCACTTTCTTACGATATAGTGATGATGATGATTTGAATGAGTAGATGATTTCTTTTCTTCTTTTTCTCTGTACTTTTTCTTTTAAAGCTTTAGAAATCACTTCCTTATGAGATGATGATGATGATGATGATGATGATGATGATGACGACGATGATTTAAATGAGTAGATTTCTTCTTTCTTTTTCTCTGTACTCTTTCCACCACCCCCCCAACCCGTGGAGGGTTGTACTAGAGATTGAACCCAGGAGCATTCTACCTCCAAGCTACACCCCTAGCACTTTATATTTTTTATTTTGAAAAAGGGTCTCACTAAGTTGCTGAGGCTGGCCTTGAACTTGCCATCCTCCTGTCTCAGCCTCCCAAGTACTGAGATGACAGGTATGCACCACCACACCTGGCTAGGGTAGATGATTTTAGTTTGCTATCTTTCTTTTATGTGCTTTTATTGATGTATTATGGTCTCACATCATAATGTATTTTCTTACACTATCAACTACTAGAAAAATAAAACAAATTTTCAATAGCTGTGTAGTATTTTTCTCATCTTTTATTCTCCAGAAGTACTGACAAATCAGTACAGGACAGCTAATGTGTGTTTGTTTTTACTTCAAGTGATATTTTAGCAAAAAAAAAAAAAAATACAATGAAATGATTTTATTTATCTAGTGGTTTCCCAATTATGTTACAAAAATGATTCCATGTTCCCTTTAAGGGGGCGACTTTATGTTGTTGTTTTGTTTGAAAACTCAAATTTGGAAGTACTGCTCCAATGCAAAATTTTCTAGTGCTTTATTTGGCTATTTTTAAAAGTAGAGCTTGTAATACAGCATTTAGACTGCCATTGCACTGAGTGTTCTGCCTGCTAAAACAATAAAGCCATAACAGGAAACAGACTGGAGGGCTGAGACACTGCCTGGGAGGGGGTATTGCGTGACATGAGCAGAGCCTGGGCTATATAGGAACTTCACCAACCTCAGACTTCCGGTCTTGACCCTTTCATCCATCCTCCACTCAGCAGCCAGAGATGCCTTTTAAATCGCAATCTTATACTTCTGTTATGAGCTGAACTGTGTCCTAACCCCACCCCTGCGCAAAACAAACAAACAAAATTCATATGTGGAAGCCCCATACTTCAAAATGTGGCCACAAAGGCCCTTCAAGAGGTGGTTAAATTAAAATGAGACCTGTCTGGATGGGCAGCAATCCAGTGTGGCAGGTTTCCTCATAAAAAGAGAAAATGACACCAGGGGGTACATGCATGGAGTATGTAAAGATACGGAGAGAAGGTGGCTCTCTACAGGCTAATGAGAAGCCAGACCTGCTGACACCTTGATCTTGGACTTCCAGCCTCCAGAACTACTGTGAGAAAGTAAGTTTCTGTGGTTTAAGCCACCACATTTGTTGTACATATACATACATACATACACAATGGAATACTATCCAGCCTTCGGAAAGAAGGAAATTCTTTCATCTGTTAAAACATGGATAAACTTGAAGAATATTATACTGAATGAAAAAAGCCAGGTACAGAAAGATAAATACCACATGATCTTACTTACATAAGGAATCTAATAAATCAAATTCATAGCCGGCAAGGTGGTGCACACCTGTAATCCCAGTACTTGGGAGGCTGACACAAGAGGATTGCAGGTTCACGGCTAGCCTCAGCAACTCAGTGAGGCCCTCCACAGCTTAGTGAGACCCTGTTTCAAAATAAAATAGGGCTGAAGGTATAGCTTAGAGATAGAATGCCCTTGGGTATTACACACACACACACACACACACACACACACACACACACACACACACACATCAAATTCATGAAAGTAGAGAGAAGAATGGTGGTTACCAGGGGCTTGGGAATAAGTGTGGATAGGGAAAGGGGATGTTGATCAAATAAACTTTTTAAAGCATAGTTTTACCACTGCTTTCTAACTCTAGAGGAAATAAAGCCAAGACAGAAAGACCAAGGGGGATTCTTTAATTTCTAGACCACTTGCCATCCCTGTCTCAGTCTCTTTATCTGCAAACAGAATTACAACTGCACCTACTTCTCTGTGTTATTGGAAAGAACAGGTGAGTTAACATCTCCAAAACACTCAGGATGTTGACTGGCACACAGCAAGTCAGTCTTCAAAACCCTGATTATTTCCATCCAAGTCATGTTTAGAAGGCATGTTAATGCTGAATTCTATTTTATCATCTTCTCATCACGTACCCTTAGGTTCCTTTCTGCCTTCCCTGAGATTCACAATTGCTTCCAATTTAATATCCACCATGAATTTAATTAAAGTTCTGTTAGCGTCTACCCCTTCTAGCCCATTAATGAGGCTGTTAGATAAAATGTAATAAAGATCCCTTGAGCAACCCAGCAGACATTGCTATTAATCATTGTTTACTTCTCTTTGGATTGTGCTCATATTTCATGGCTATTCCTATCAATTTCCTCACTTTCAGAAATAAAAGTAATAACAGGTACCTCAGAGAGCTGTAGCAAGGACGCAAAGAGATTCTATACCATGTTGTCAATCCTCACTTCAAACCTCATGCTGCTGGGGAGTGGGGGGGAGGATAGATTATGTCAATAGGGAGTTTTCTGGAGAACAAAGACAGTGATCTCCAAGGCTGAAAATCAGTGAGCCTGCCGATTTTTTCTACCTTTGATGGTTTGAGTTTTAACAACACTCTGATCACAAATATCATCTTCAAGTGAGGAAGGACCTGGGGGATCCTCTAGTCCAATTTTGACTGCAATCAGGAAGCCCCTGTGGCCATGCTACTCAAAATATGATTGGTTACCTTGGAGTTTGTTAGAAGGACAGGATCTTGGGCCCCGTTCCACCCAAGAATCTGTATTTTGACACGATGATTCATATGTGCATTAAACTTCAAGAGTTACTGCCCTATCTAATACCATTTACAGGTGATCTGAGACTCAATAGCTGAACTTTTTGTATGTGTGTGTGTATGTATGTAGGGAATGGTGCTACGGCATCAAGAGTATTCAAATATCATAAAATGCCTCCCCAAAAGCTAAGGATTCTCTAAGGCTAACTCTAAAAAATAAGGAAACTGCTCATATGCTTAAACATTCTCACCTTATTCACTCTGACCTTGAACTGATCCTCTTGATTGTTTGTATGCCCTTTCTGGTCTCTGGACCACGTGGTTTCCCATTTGTTTTCTAGTTCTTTCTAGAGTGCCACAATGTCAAGAAGGATTAATATTTATCTCATTTTCAATCCAGTTTCTGGATGGGCGGATATTTGTACCACAGCCAGGACCTGCATGTGGAGGTGGGGCACGTGTAGACCTACGCATACCAAGGCTTGTGAACCTGTGAGTCTCAAGTTTAACCACCACTCAGGGTCAAAGTACAGTCCAGGTTCACCTTGGCCTCCAGGTTCTGCACTGCAATCTGGAAATTAAAGACCAGCCTGCAGAACCAAAAGATGCCACTGCTTTCTCTTCAAGATTCAAGTGAGCAGCTGGGTATGGTGGCACACGCCTGTAATCCCAGTACTTGGGAGGCTGAGACCGGAGGATTACAGATTCACAGTCATCTTCAGCAACTTGGTGAGGCCCTCTGCAACTTAGTGAGACCCTGCTTCAAAATTAAAAATAAAATAAGGCTGGGATATTATTCATTTCATCCCTAGCACCACACACACACACACACACACACACACACACACACACACACACACAGATTCAGGAGAGCATGGAATCCTCTTCTCAATTCTTTCAGTCTTTATCCAGGCTCATCTCCTGCAGGACGACCAAACACAGACTTCCCCTGTCCTAAATTCCTCTAAATTAGATTGTCTTGAATTAAAAAAAGAATTCAAAATCATTAATTTTCCTAACTAGATTAGCGTTTTCTCAATCAGTAGAAACCATGTCTCATATATCTTTGGGGAGGTGCATGTAGCAATTAGAGTCACTAAGGAACTGCATGTATAAGAAACACTCAGATTTCCTGAGCCTTTGATTCCTCAATTATGAAATGTAAATAATAAGAATAAGATTATCATGAGAATTGGAAAGCAAAAAGAAAGATAAACTCAATAAGCTCAATACAGACTACCGATTACGTGACCCTGAAATCATATGAGATTACATCACCACGTGCCTGTTCTTCCTTCTGATGGAGCAGCAAGAAGGCAGTAAAATGGCTGCTTTCATCACAAAATAGAGGTCTCAGTTTCCTGAACATTCATCAGTGATTTTGTCTTTGTGCCTCTAACAATTTGTATGTGCACAGAAGCCTTGAAAGAGCACAGAGCACTGGCTTAATAGAAAGAGGGAGATGCCTAATGTAACTGAAGCAACACATCTTCATCTTCCTGCTCCCTGAAATGGAGGCAACTTCCCCCCAAGATTCAAGTCCCCTCCTATGTGAAACAGCATTTGAACATGGGAGGGGAGGGGAGGCAGGGAAGAGGCAAACTGGAGATAGGATACCTTATGCAGACAGTGAAGCAAATGAAATCGAAGATAATTAGATGCTTCTGAAATACCTACATGTCTTCTAAAAAACAGGAGAAGCACCAATCGGATGCAACTGACAGATTGCATCTTGTTGCCTAGCACTGGTCTGAAGTGACTGGGAGTTGCTAGGCAACCCATCCTCCTGGGCTTGGTGATCCAGCAAACACTAGACAGACGCCTTTCCTCCACTACCCTGCAGCCTCTCACAATTTTCTCATCTGTAAGATTCACACCTGATTAATGTTTCCTCTGGACTTTTTTTTCCATTCAGATAGGGCACTGGGACGTGCAGGATTGCTCGTGCTCAATGGAGCCTGGCTGCTTACCTAAAGAATGCCTCTCGGCAAAAAGCAAATGGTCCTCTGAAGATTAGCTGTGTTGAGATGGAAGCCTGGACTCTGGAGTAGAGAGTGAGAATCTGAGCCATTTCTTCCACACATTATCAAGTTACCATCTGCATCAAAGGCAGACGGGCCTAGTACTGATTGGAATTCCCGGGAGCCAAATTGCAAAGTTTCTCCAGCTTATTCTCATCACCCCAAATTATTTGGGGGAGGAAGAAGGTGCTTTTCTCTTGCAGGGAGCTTCCTCTAACTGCTCACAAGGTTTACTACACATTCTAGCAAACCTACTCAGGTCCTTTATTAGTCTGCATTTTCACTACTATAATCCAAAAATCTGACCACATAATTTAGAGGAAGGAAGATTCATTTACTCACAGCTTTGGATTCAGCCCATGTGAGGCCAGGGACCGCAGATGTCAGGGCATGGTGACAGTGGGAAGCAGAGAGAGGGAGAGAGCAAGCCTTTGCTCCTCACATCATGGGGGCCGGAAGCAAAACGAGAGTGAGGGGAGAAGGAACTGTATATAACCCCAAGGTAGCAGCCTCAGGGACCCACCTTTTCCAGCCACACCCTACCAGCCTGGGCCACCACCCAGATAAATCCATTACATGTCAATCCTGAGCTTGATACATGAGCTCGTCTGTGTCTAACCATAACAGGTCCTGTGAAAGGGTCGAGTATAAATAGAAATGATCATAACTTACTCTTCCTTAGCCTGCTCTTTTCAGGAATATTACAAAATTAAGATGCAAGGGAGGACTTCAGGAAGGAGGTAGAGAAAATAATCTTTCTTCCTCCTTTCTTCTCTTATTTCCTGGCTCTTTAATATAAACCTGATCACAAAAGTGGTGACCCTAGTTGGTCTGTGTACTAGTTCCAGCTCTTCAGAAAGTTCTGATGATAAAAGATCCGAACCTATTCAAGTTAATATTGTTGATCGTGCACTATTAAGAATTCTCTCCTCTATTTTGGCCACGTCTCAGGTTTACTGGGGCTTTCTGGGTTAATGGGACGGGGATTTTCACTCTGAGCAGGGCCTGGCTATTTCTCCCCTTCCATTTATTCAATGTTTATAACCTTCAAAGTGTTTTCACATCTATTATCCCAGTGTTCTGTAAACTTCTATGCCATGATGCACGTAAGTTAATTACAGTGCTTTAGAAGAAAACTGCAGGGCATAGTGGGAATAGATGTCACTCCTCCAACTCAGGTGCAAAAGAAATAGTACTTGATTTAGAGCAATTTAACACTGAATCGAGGCCCCATCCTAATGGATTGGAAGAAAATTCAATATCAGTCATTATTGCCCTGGAATCCAGAGGGCTTAGGAGAAAGAGTCCTTGAGTTAGTTTTCTGTCAGTGTGATAAATACCTGAGATGATTAACTTAAAAAGAAGAAAGATCTATTTGACTCAAGGTTTCAGTCCATGGTCACTCGGTCGCATTGCTTCAGGCGACCCAGTACATCATGGTGGAAGCAAATAGCAGAAGGAGGCCTGTTCACTTCATGGCAACCAGGAATCAAAGAGAGAGAGAGAGGAAGAGGCCAGGGTTCCCATATCCCTTCAAGGTCACATTCCAATTGACTTAATTTCCTTCCACCAGCTCCCCACTATTAGATGGCCAGCCAGAGCAAAAGCAACTCCATTTTGTCACTAACTGGAAAAGTTTCCCTACCTCACTTACTGGAAAAGTCCCCCCTATCTCACTGACTAGAATTCCCTCATATCTTGCTTGGCACAGACTGCAAGGGACCTTTAGATAGCTCCTTTCCTGCCTCAAAGAAGCCCACCTTAGGAGCTAGTCTCCAGAGTTTGAATTTCCCTCCTGATTAACTTATATAACCCCTCAGCCCATAAGCAGAGAGGGGCTCCATCCTTTCCTGGAGACCCCCCTCCACAGGTTTTATCTCAATTATGCCTGTTCTGCCATAGAGCCATCTCCCTCTCTCTCCCTTCCCTTCCCCTGACCCTTTCTCCCACCTCTTAGAGGTCCCACCACCTTCCAATAACACCACAGTCTGGTAACCAAACCTTTAATACATGGGCCTTTGGGGGCATTCGTGATCCAAACTACAGCAGTCCTTTGCCTCCTGTCTATACCGTGGCCCCTGGCTTTCTCGGATCCTAGCCCTTGCAATGCCTTGAAGCCTTTGCCTTCTATCCCCCAGCTGAGGTACAGGACCCTTGCTGGTTCAGGGAACCCTTAGGCCTCTAACCCCACCAGCCATTTCCTCTGAGGCCACCACTCCTCTGCCCCCTGATCTCTGTCCCTTTCTGTCCTGGGGGAATCTCCTCTCCTCTTCTGGCCACTCCTCCCTGTGCCCCACTCCAACCAATCTTACATTATATCTTCAGTGCCTTATATTTCCCAACAGTGCAGAAGCAATTATTTTTGCCTACTTCTTTTAGTCATAAATATACATATATGTGTATATATATGTTAGAAGTCATACATATAAACATATTTTTTCCAAAAACAAGGAAAAATAACAAAGGGTACAACTATCTGTGAGGATAAAGCTGAGTATACAACAAATATTAAACGTCTGAAGAATATATTGAGTTTTAAAAGGAAAAAATAATGCTGATACTTTATATGATATGGATGAACCTTGAAGATATTCTGCTAAGTGAAATAAAGCAGTCGCAAAAAGACAAATACCCTATGATTCCACTCATGGGTGGGACCTAGAGCCATCCAACTCACAGGAACAGGAAGTAGGATGGCAGTTGCCAGGGACTTGGGAGAATGGGGAGTTGTTTATGGATATAGAGTTTCCCTTTACAAGTTAAATACTCTTGGGGTGAGGAAGAAGGTTGTCTTTCTAGAACGAGGGTGGAGGAATTTTTTTTTCATCCTGCTCCAGTTAGGCTTTCGTTTCTTCCCCTAAAATAACCCTTCTGTGTGGTTGTTTATGTGCTCCCTCATTGGCTGACACATTTTTTTGAAAGAGAATGTGATAAAACAGATGCACAAACAAAACCCCAGGGAATCCAGAAGGAAGCCCAGTTCAATCCAGCAAGGAAGACTAGGAAAGCTTTCAGAGCATGGGAGCTCTGCCTTGGCTTATGGATAAGATTTGCACATGTGGAAACTGGGCAGGGGAGCAATTTCAGATGAAGGTGCAGCAGGGAGGAAATGCAGAGGGTTGGCTGGGTGAAACATGGCTTGTGTGCAGAAGGAAAAGTAAAAAAAAAATTAAGCAGTAACATCTCTCTCCAGCACCTCTGACGTTTGCTCAGGGGCTGGGGATTCACCTCAGTGGTAGAATGCTTGCCTGGCATGCTGAAGGTCCTGGGTTTCATCCCCAGTACCACAAAAATAAAAATAAAAAAGTTTGCTCAGATTTGCAGATATATGGAGGGAAAGAGCTGAGTAGCTAAGTTTCTCCATCCTCTCCCTAGAATGGCCTTGCGGGGCTGCTGGGTCCCCCTACATTCTGAGGACTGATGTCTCTATTCAGGAACAAAGTCTGATCTTTTAATGTTCCTCTACCTCAGCAGTTGAAGCAAGATCTGGTCCAAAACTCCAGCCCACTAACTGGTAAGAGCCCCTGGAGCACCAAATGCTGATCGGAGCTCAGTTCCAGTGGCAGGCAGGACACAGACAGCTGGACTCCGAGGTCAAAGCCCTCTGGTTGCGATCTGGGTGGTCTAGCCAAGAGCCAGCAAGCAAGAGGCCAGTCCACTCACAGGCTCAGAGAGCTCTCAGAAGTCACATACAGGAAACAGTTAATGAAGAATGAGTGAAGATTCCTCCCAGTCAAAAAAGTTCGAAAATGGAATAGTTCCTAGGCTGGGCCATTCGGTCTGTGGCTTTCTGAGAGACAAGGAAGGACCAGGAAGGGGGCCCACACCCACCAAGCGCTTATGGGAGTGTGCGCACGTGCATGGATCCCAGCCAGACAACTGTCCCTTTGATCCTGGCTGGAGTTTTGTTTTCCCAACATTAATAGCCACAACCCAGAATAAGAAATACATTTTACACCTTGTCCCAAGAGGTATGTACACATACATAGTTAAAATAATTTTTGTGTGTGTGTGGTACTGGGGATTGAACCCAGGGGCATTCTATCTCTGAGCTACAGCCCTATTTTATATTCTTTATTTTGAAACAGGGTCTCACTAAGTTATGGGGCCTCACATAGTTGCTGAGGCTGGCCCCGAACCTGTGATCCTCCTATCTCAGCCTCTCAAGAATTGGGATTACAAGCATGTGCCACCACGCCCAGCTAAAATAAATTTTTCATAAATAATACCTTATGGTTAGTATTTAAGATGTCTTTTGATATTTTATCTTCTAATCTAGTCTGTTGATTTAAAAGACTTGTTGTAGCACATTGAATGAATTAAAAACCCACCAAGAAGTCACAATGCACAGTTTGGAAAATGCTGAACTAAATCTATGCAAAAGAGAGGTTAGTCTTCCTGAAAGATGGAGCACAAAGAACATTGAACATTTCAGAGGACTTCGGCAAATTGGTATCACCCAAATCTCAAACAGATATGTGCAGAAGTGGGGTTTCACATTTTAGGACTTGCCTATTAATTCAGGGTCTATGGACCAAGCTATTAATAACAATATCTTTGACCTCAGGAGGTATTCATCATTCATTCATTCATTCACTCACTCATTCAGCAAACATGCCTGGTGCATTCATCATGCACCAGGTTTTATAGCTGGTACTGGGAACACTGAAATTAGCAAATAGAGCACCTGAGTTAGAAGGAACCTGCACCTCAGAAGGGACGATCAGTTTGGATGCATGAGGTGGAAATAACAGAAAACATGATGACATGTTTTGAATGATAAGGATATTGATCAATTCACACAGTAGAATCAGGACAGGCAATTCCAGGGTTGTTTAATTCCACAATATGGCCACATCCAGTCTCAGCTTTCTCCATCTTTCCATTCTGCCACCCTCAGCATGCTGCTGCTTCCTTGGTGGTCACAAGGGCTGCATTAGCTCCAGGCAGCACACTTTGCAGAGCTGATTTTGAAGATATTGAAATATGACTCTTTTTTTAAAAGGAGGAAGACTGCCAAGCATGGTGATATACTCCTGTAATCCCAGATAGGAGGATTGCAGCTTTGCAGCCAGTCTCAGTGACTTAGCAGGACCCTCAATAACTTAGAAGACCCTGTTTCAAAATAATAAAATAGGACTGGGGTGTAGCTCAGAGGTACAATGTCCATGGGTTTAATTCCCAGTATAACATTTTTTTAAAAAGCGGGAGACTCCCTCAAAGGCCCCTCGCTTACAATTCAAAGTGTAGACCTCAGACTGGCAGCATCCAGGCCTTTCTCTTCTGAGGAAAATGCAGACCCCCAGGCTCCATCCCCAGACCTGCACAACCAGAATCTGCCTTTAACAAATTCCCAGGTACAAATTCAGATGCACGACCAAGCTGGTGAAGCACCTCCACAACTGCACAAATGTAACCTGAAATCAAGTAGTGGAA
This sequence comes from Graphiurus murinus, assembly GCA_004027655.1. Lineage (NCBI taxonomy): Eukaryota > Metazoa > Chordata > Mammalia > Rodentia > Gliridae > Graphiurus > Graphiurus murinus. The sequence goes on from PVLC010018022.1 coordinate 30,632, forward strand.
GACAGACTGGGACTGCCCTGATTGGCTTAAGGTAATCAAGATTCACCGCCCAGGAGCTGGAGGAGATGTGGCCTCCCTTGAAGCTGGATACCTGAGCAACATCAAGATTCTATCAGTAAGAAAGAAAGAGTGGGAGCCAACCACCCTGGTGCACACCTGTAATCCCAGCTACTCCAGAGGCTGAGGCAGAAAGATTGCAGGTTCAAGGCCAGCCTCAGCAAGTTAGTGAGACCCTGTTTCAAAAATAAAAAATAAAAAGGGGTAGGGATCGAGCTCAGTGGTAGGGTGCCCCTGGGTTCAATCCCCAGTACCAGAAAAAGAAAAGAAAAAGGAAAGAGAGAGAGAGAGAGAGAGAAACACAAACAACAAACACTCCTGAACCTTAGCTTCCTCTCTTTATCCCTGGTAGAAAACAAACAATTAGAAGACACATAAGATTGGGAGCCATTGGCATGGAATTCACTATTCCCATTCTCAAAAATGATACTGAATTGGGTGGAAAGGTGTGGGGAATAGGACTTTCTGTATCTTCTCACATCATCCAAGTGCTAAAACTAAATCTCTGTTATTCTCCTAGAAACTGTTTCCCCAAATGGCCCACCTTCTTCAAGGTCTGGTCTATCATTGGAAAGATACTCATTTAGGAAATGTTTAAAATGATTCAGGAACCAGTTTTCAATCAAACTGCCTAACAGATCAGAGATTCCCAAACACTGCTGCTAAGGAACCTGGGTGCCCTATGATACCCAAGTCCCAAAATCAAAGAATGGCCAGTTCTTCCAGATCCACAGATATTCATGGAAAGAACATTTAATTACACAAAATTATTTTCTCAAACACGTCTCATGGGTATCATTTATTTACATTAATTCTGCATCAAAATATTCCATATACTTAAACTTAACATTACAAATGTTTATGGTGTCCTACAAAAATCTTCCTGAATTTCCAGATGTTGGTTGTCTTATGGGAACACATCTGGAACTCATGAATAGCCATCAGCCAACTAACACCCCCTACCCTGAGAATTATCTAAATATTGATTTATTTGTAATATGTGGTTCTGTAATAATGTATATGAAACTATAAACATAGTTATGTTTCCACTAGCAGAATTTTTGTTCCTTGGTAACTATATTCCAGTTCCTTAAGCTTTTCTTCCAAGAAATGTAACATAGTTAAATTCCAAGTCAGTTTAGGGAACATGTTATAAGTGGATATCAGAACTTAATATGGAATAAGATGCCAAAAGTTACGCCAGTCACATCATACACATTATTCCATTCAGTCTTCAAAACAACATATGAAGTACCTGTTATTTTTCTTGCTCAGGATTGTACAAGCCAGGGAGCAGTGAGCCAGGGTTTGAGCTATAATCTTTGCTTTTCACTCCCTCTGGACAGTGGGTAGGGCAGGCTCTGCATATATCATCTCACCATCAAGAAGTCTCAAGACTTCTATTTAGGAGCCTGGCATGATGGTACATGCCTGTAATCTCTGTACTAGGGAGGCTGAGACAGGAGGACCAAAGGTCTGAGGCCAGCCTCAGCAATTTAGCAAGGTCCTCGGCAACTTAGGGAGATTCTGTTTCAAAATTTAAAAAATAAAATAAAATAAAAACATGGTGGTAGGAGTTTCTCTCTGACAAATGGAATGCCCCTAGGGATTCAATCCCCAGTAACAAAACAACAACAACAACAAAAAGAATTCTATTTAGAAAGGTTATCTATGAAATGTTAGTGCATTGAAAGAAAATTGCAATTTGAATGACACTATGCTAGACGATGGGATTGTGAAATGATGAAGACACAGGTACCTCAGGTCTGGAGGAGCTCAGGGGCTGGCAGGGGAACTGCGGTGGGAAGGCAGGAAGCCATAAAGAAGAATGTGGTAACTGCTCTTCAGAAGCACAGGAAGTTTATCTGGCCAGGAACCAAGAATGCTCTCCTTCTCCCTCTCCTGTGTTCACACTCTGCTCAACTCCCTGCTCTCCCCTCTCCCCACACACACCCCTCCTTTTGGTATTGGAGATTAAACCCTGGGCACTTATCCTGAGCTAACCCCCCAGTTTCTTTCTTTTCTTTTTTTTTTTTTTTTTTTTTTTTTTTTTTTT
>PVLC010018023.1:0-32716 GCA_004027655.1 Graphiurus murinus
CCTTCCTTCCTTCTTTCTTTCCTTCCTCGCACATGCCAGGCAAACACTCCACCATTTAGCTACGTCATTAGCCTAGCATTTTACTTCTCTATTTTTCAATTCAAAGATCCCTTTGAATCCCTAATTTTACTACTCCACATGATATTATTTACAAACCCAGGAAAAGACTCAAAGCCAACCTGCATAGAGCATGACTTACTCCATCTTTTTTTTTTTTAAATTGGTGCATTGTAATCATACATCTTTGTTAGGTACAAGCTGATAAAGGCATATATACACACATTTCTCATTTAACCCCTTCGCCAATTCCCACCCCACTCCCTTACCCTCCCTCCTTCTCAAGTTCAGTTTAGTGATTGACTTTAATATATTTGTGAAAGTACATCATTAGTGCCCCCCCCCAGCCCCTGCCAATCACCTTCAGTTAAGTCAACGTCTTTGCTTATCTAGGGTTTCTCCTTTTTCATCTGGAGACCCTCTTTTGCCTCCCTAGCATCCGCATATTAGGGAAAACATATGCTTTTTTACTCTTTGTGACTGACTAATCTCATTTAACATAATGTTTTCCAGTTGCATCCATTTCCCTGCAAATAACATGATTTTGTTCTTCTTTATGGCTGAGTAAAATTCCATTGTGTACATATCCCATAGTTTTGTAATCCGTTCATCTGTCAATGGACATCTTGGCTGTTTCCATAGTTTGGCGATTGTGAATTGTGCAGCTATAAACAGAGATACACATGCATCGATCTGATGGTTTGGTTTCCATTCTTCTGGGTAGATACCCAGAACTTACTTCATCTTTAAATCTGTTCATTACGTTGTAGATATAACAAATTCCTTTCAGGTATTGGGTTTCATTCTTCAAAAGGTTAGACATTCACTAAATTGTCTTAGAGAAGAGCACTTCTCCAAAAAATGGTGACCAGTTTCCTAGAGTGGTTCAGTGAGTAGGCAGATTGGATGGAGGTGTTTGATGAAAGATACTGGTTATTTTAATGTCTCCCTCCTGTTACTGATGGGGATCATCTGTTCAATGCCTGAAGACTGGACATGTGGAGACAACCTGAAGAAACCTGGACTTATTCCTGTGAACATGAGGAAGATCTGGGTTGGTATCTGGCTGTGACATTTGCCAGTAGTTGTATCCCAATTGGGCCATCCAAGAATAGTAATACTAACCTGTAGTATTGTTGTGATGTTTAAGTAAAATAACTTCTGAAAAGCACTTGTAGCCTGGCGTGGTGGCGCATGCTTTAATCCCAGCATTCGGGAGGCTGAGACCAGAGGATCCGGGTTCGCGGCCAGCCTCAGCTACCTAGTGAGGCACTCCGCAACTTAGTGAGACTCGGTTTCAAAATAAAGAATAAAAAATAGGCCTGGGGGTATAGCTTGGAGGTAGAATGCCCCTGAGTTCAATCCCCAGTACCGCAAAAAAAAAAAAAAAAAAAAAAAAAAAAAACCAACAACAAAAAAGCACTTGTAATGTCTGCCATATGAGATGCGTTCAATAATTGATAGTTATTATTCTCATGTAAAGTCTGGATTTAAGAAAGAAAGAAATGCTGTAATGGCCTCAGCAACCCCTAACATCCAGGAGCTTAGCTTTTTTTTTTTTTTTAATGGTACTAGAGATTAAACATAGGGCCTTGCACATACTAGGTAAATGCTGAGCTATATCTTCAGTCCTTTTCATTTTATTTTGAAGCAGGATTTCCTTAAATTTGCCGAGTTGGCTTCCAACGTGCAATCCTCCTTCCTCAGCCTCCGGAGTAGGCTAGGCTGGAATTACAGGTGTGCACCCAGCTAAGGAATTTAGTATTATAATGGTAGAAACAAAACTGACAATTGATCATTCTGAATTTAAGATGTACTGAGAAGGCATAGAAAGCATATAATAATATTTTCTTATGTCGTGTTAGTCAACTTGGTGTGTGGGGTAACTATAGGGAAAGTACCATTGATTTCAAGAAAGACTTGTATGTCTTACTCAAATACCCGCCAGAGTAGAAATGGGCCAGGACTCCATTTTCATTGCCTCTCTATTCCTGGAAGTAGCTCTCAGCATGAGGACACGGAGTGGTTACCCATCGGCATGTGTTGAATGATGATCCAGTACAGCACTCCACCCACTACCTTTGTTCTCTCCATACTCACCTATGCCTATGGCTTCCACCCATACTCTGACTGTCCCAGGTCTGCGTCTAGCCCACACTCCTCTCCTGAGCCCAGGCCTACGTGACCAGGTGTCTGTTGGGAATGTCCCTCTAGATATTGTGGCTCCCTCCGGCTTGGGATGCCCAAGCTTGAACTGTTAGTCTTTCTTTCCAGAGACTATCTCGCACATGTTCCCTATCTTGCTCAATAGGAAAATTATCTATGCAATTGTTTAAGTCACAGCTTTGGAGCATAGCAACTCTCCCTCTTCCTACCTCCCATATCCAATCAAATATGTTTATATTCCTTTTTCTCCTTCTGGTTTAGAATCCCCTCCAAGACAGAGTTCCTGTCTTATTATCTCTGCCTATCCCCAGGCCTGATTTAGGACACATATGCTTTTAATAAATGTCTAGTGAATAGGAATTTTTTTCTATGGTTTTTCATTATCTGTTGCAAGGACACACACTCACAAACATATGTGTGTGCTCAAGAACACATACATAAAGTATTCACAAGCCCTCCAAGTCCACCAGCTCCTGTCCAGTTCTTTAACTCCCTCAATTAATTGTTGATATTGTTGTGTGGTACAAGTCGATAGGCATGTGTAACTGCTAAGGGGATGTGGATTGAGAACTCTGCCATGATAACTCATAATTCCTTATGGCTAGTTAAGCCACATTCCCCATTCTGCCAAACCATTCTCAGACATTCCTCAACCACTTTCTTTCAAATGTTTGAGTTTTTAAACAATGTTAACAAATGTTTAAATTTTAAAAAAAAATAAGGAAAGAAAGAAAAGAAAATCCTAACCTAAGAAATTCTCTTGACTTTGATGAGAATGTAGTTTGGATTCTCAGTTGACCATTTTCCATTCTGTCACCAAGTTTGGAGAACAACAACAAATAACCGCTGAGCCTCCCCATTGTTTCTCTATGGTTTCTGTTTCATGCTCTGCTGCTTAGCCGGCAGGGAGGGAGGTTTAACTGACAAACCCAATTTCTGTAGCTGTGCTGATATCATCCATGATTCAAAACCACAGTGAAAAATTACAAATCAACCTTAGCCACATTTTTTTGTTGTTCTTCGTTTTCTTACTGAGAAACACACACGCACAAGACAAAGAAGTTCCATGTTTGCCAAGTGGGGTGAAACCATTCTAGTGTGGAGTGAAGAAAGGAACTGTGAACCTGTGGAGGGTAAACGTCTTTAAACTATAAAAAGCAAATGACTTTGTTTTCCTGTATTGCCAGACCTTTTAAACCAGCTCCTTTTGTGCTGTGTCATCCTGCACAAAACCTGTTGTGTTAATTAGTTGCTTTCTCGTCCTGAGTTTGCACTGAAATGGTGTGACTCTGTTACAGTTCTTGGATGACTCTCAAGAATAGCTTTTAGTTGGAAAAAATTATTATAAAAATAGCATCTCTTTAAGATCCAATTTCATTCTTTCCCAATTCCTTCCTTTGCCAATGTCTCATTAGCCACATCTCATAGATGCTGCTCTGTCTTCCTTTGCTGCTTGGCAAATCCTCCTTCAGCCTGAGCATCTGTCAAGATTCTATTCATTCCTCAATGTCCAATGTAAATATCACATTCTCTAAAAAGCCTTTTGGGTCCACATTATGCTCCATTCATATTTTATCCAGCTCTCTAAGCACCTCGTGTTCATAGTACGTATTTGATAAATAGTTATGACGTTGATGTTAATATCAGGCTCAGGGGCTGCGATATAGCTCAGTGGTAGAGCACTTGCGTAACATATTTAGCCCTGGGTTCAATCTCCAGTATTGAAACAACAAAACTACCAGGCTCAGAAAGTTGCTAATTTTATACTAGCACAATCTTATTTTTTTAATGTAAATAAGAGTCTTAAAGTTACTCTTTTTGAAGCCTCTACAGCACATGTAGAAAGCACAGGAGAACATTTTACTTTTAAGAAAAATTTAGACATACTGTTGTGACATTTATAAAAATATTTATAAATGGGCATGTTGGTACATACCTGTAATCCCAGCACTTGGGAGGCTGAGACAGGGGGATCACAGGCTTCAGGACAGCCTCAGCAAGTAGTAAGACTCTCATAAACCTAGCAAGACCCTGTTTCAAAATAAAAATAAAATAAGTGTGGGGGAAACAGGCGTGATAGCACATGCTTGTAATTCCAGTACTAGGGAGGCTGAGACTGGAGGATATCCGGGTTCACAGCCAGCCTCAGCTACTTAGTGAGGCCCTCCGCAACTTAGTGAGACCCTGTTTCAAAATAAAGAATTTTAAAAAAAGGTCTGGGGGTGTAGCTCAGAGGTAGAATGCCCCAGGTTCAAACCCTGGTACCACACACACAAAAAAAATTTATATTTTGAGCCAGGCATGGTGGCTCACACTTGTAATCCCAGTACTTGGGAGGCTGAGACTATAGGATCCAGGTTCAATGCCAGTCTCAGCTACTTAGTGAGGCCTTCCACAACTTAGTGAGATCCTGTTTCAAAATAAAGACTATAAAATAGGGCTGGGGATGTAACTCAAAAAAAAAAAGATTATATTTTGTAAACTTAGAAAATTGTGCAAAGAATCAGAAAACACTGTAGGAGCAATAAATGATAAGTAATTATACTTCAGCAACTCGTTGCTTTTTAGGTACTACTAAATTATTCTTATTAGTAGGGAAATAATGCTACATAAATCCAAACCTACTTATCATTATATTTTATACACATTTTAGGATTCTTGTTCAGCTTATTTATTCCTATTTTACCTGGATTCTTATTAAAGTTAGTTTTTCCTAATTGCTTGGAGGAGAAGTAGTTAGAAACATACTGAGAATTGGGAGGGAGGGAGTTCAAGTTTAAATTTGCTATGGACAAGCTACAAATAATCTACTTTCTGTATAGAATAAAGATCTTCAAGCTATAGCCTAAACTGTAGCTTGTCGAACAAAAGCATGTTCACGGAATGCTGATTTAGACAGTTATTTTGCAGAAACCATGACACAATCTGCTTGCTAGTCTGCATGCAGAACCATAGTTGGAAATTGTGTCCGGTTCTGCAATTTGTAATTAATAGGGAGAGGTAATTAATAGTCTAGAGGTGGCTGAGAGTTCAGCCACAAAGGTGATTAAAGGATTGGGAAAGAACTATGAGGAATTTAAAGAAACTGGAATTAGTCAGCATGGAAAGAAAGGAGGATAAAGGGCAATTTAATAGCAATCTTTATGTATACAGACACTAAGTAGAACAGAATGACTGGGGTTTTCCATCTCATCTCAGGAGAAAACAAGAAGCTTAAACTACAGTATGAAGAGTTTGAGGCAGATATAAGAAAGTATCCACTAGCAAGCAAAATTAGAGTGGACTATTGGGAAATGGGATAGAATTTCCATTTCTGAGGATTAAATATATATCATTTAATATATATACATAGATGGTATATTTCTCTATTCTCTATGTATTCCTCTACAAATATGTATTTCTTTTTTTTTTTTTTTTTTTTTGCGGTACTGGGGATTGAACTCCGGGGCGTTCTACCTCCGAGCTACACCCCCAGCCCTAGTTTTTATTTTATTCTTTATTTTGAAACCGGGTCTCACTAAGTTGCGGAGTGCCTCACTAGGTAACTGAGACTGGCTGCGAACCCGGATCCTCTGGTCTCAGCCTCCCAAATGCTGGGATTACAAGCATGCGCCACCATGCCCGGCTCTACAAATATGTATTTTGTATTCTCTCTGGATGTTTTAAGATGAGTCTTTCTCAGGGACAATGGTATAGACTTGATGACATCCTGGAATGCTATCCATTGTGTGGCATTATTATTTTTTAAATCTTCTTTATGGGTAACAGAGAGGAGCAAGTCCACCAATGAAGCAAGGAGGCAGTATGATATAGTGTTGGTCCAACAGAATTGCTCCACAGGTCTCATTATTATGCTATCAATAGAAATGATAGCTACTGTGTATAAGGGCCTTCTCTGTACCAGCATTGAGCTAAATGCTTTACATATCTGATTTTTTACAATGACCCTCTAAAGTAAGTGCTTTTAGACCCATTTTATACATTAAAAAAATCGAGACCATGGGAAGGTAAATAACTTGTCCAACATTGCAAACTAGTAAATGGCAGAGCCAGAATTTAAATTTAGGCCCAGGTGTCTTCATTTCAAGACCCAAAGTTCATGATCTTTTCCAACATAGCTCCCTCTTGTCATCCTAGGTAAGACTAGACAGCTCACCTCTAGCCTCAGGACTAGAGGTCAAAATGGTTTCTTGGCCTTACTATGAAGTATAACTAGCTTGGTAAAAATGTTTTCTTTTGTTGGTAAAACAATTCATATAGTGCTTAATTGATGTTGAATCATTAATGTTACTAAGATTGATCTTATTTCATCCTCTTGCCTTTACCATAGTGTGAAAATTTACTGAAATACTGAGAGCTATTGTTCTTCAAAATTATATTCTTTGATTTTTTTTTAATTTTTAGGAATATAGTTCTGTTCATCCTTTTTCATCTGTATCTATAACAGTGCTTGGCATATCAGATATGCTTGATAAATTTGTGCTCATTAGGATTAATGAATGAGAACTTAGTACTGGTTTAAAACAGCTTTATTTTAAAGCATTGATATAATGAAATGAGCTTTGGGTACAAGTCAGATGATTTGTACTCTACATTCAGCCTGATCACTGATCTTATGATCAGTGCTTCTCCACTGCACTTACATGCAATTTATCCTTGCAGAATGATGGAATTTAATCTAACTGATTGCTAAGGTCCCTTCTAAGTCTCCGCTTTTGTAGTGCTCTATAGACTGAGGAGAAAGTACAATTTTTCTTGGGTTCTCTTTTGGAGCCCTAGAAACTAGCAGATTTAGGAAGCAAACCTAAAAATGCTACAAAAGTTGTGAACTTACAGACAGGTTTTAAAACTCTACTTATTCCTAAGCCCCAAAAGATGCTGTTCACAGAATAGCTGATAATCATGTTTTGCTGATGAGCCAAGTTTCTGATGGGCTCAAATACACATTTGAGACATAGCTTTATATTTTTGATAGTCCATAAATTGAAAATTCATTTGTGAATAAGCTTTATTAATAGCTGAGAAGTAATTGTTCTTTCATATATTAAATTGCGTATGTCTTAATCTTTTGTATTGACTTGTAGTTATCTGACCAGTCAAGCTAACATATGTCATTGGCCTGGCAGTAGAGAATGTAATCATTATTGGCCCAGTTGTATTCTTGTCCCACCTGTAGAATTCTTGGCATCTAGGGATTATTATAAAACGCTTTCCTAAACTGGGCATAATGGTGCATTCTTGTAATCCCAGCATTTGGGAGGCTGAGACCAGAAGATCCGGGTTCGAGGCCAGCCTCAGCTACTTAGTGAGGCCCTCTGTTACTTAGTGAGACCCTGCTTCAAAATAAAGAATAAAAAATAGGGCTAGGGGTGTAGCTCGGAGGTAGAATGCCCCTGAGTTCAATCCCCAGTACTGCAAATAAATAAATAAATAAATAAATAAATAAATAAATAAATAAATAAATAAATAAATAAAATTCTTTCCTAGAGGGGCCTTTGTGGACAGATGAAAACACATCACTAGAATTTAATCTAAATTGTTTCTAATTTGCCATTTAGTTCTCAGCGTTTTTAGCTTTCTGCAGACTATGAACATGGGAATAAAGTATGATTTTCCTTAGGTACTCATCTGGAACCCTAGAAACACTATTCAGTGTCTTTAGAATAGTATGTGATAAGAACCAAGAGGACAAAACAATTTTTGAGACTTCTCAACCATTCTCAGTGTAAATAAAAGTGAGACATTGTAGGAGCTGCCTCTGGCTTACTCATCTTCATCCTTGATGGGAATTTGCCATTTTCAAGGTCTCTTGTGTTGCAGAATGAGAAAGAAATTACTCTATGGAGTGGACACCATCTGATCACAGCCAGTTTCGGAGTGGGGCTATCTCCAGGGTGTTGGCAGTAACTAGCCCTGGTCTCCAGTCAGGCTCAGCTACCTTCCTACAAGGCCTTTGGCATGTACTGAAGAGCATGCTCATTTCAGTTGGTCAGTCACCTGTCTCCAGAAAAAGTCCATGGCCCTGAAAACTGTAGCCAATAGGACAAGATCCCAGTTCCAGTTTTGGGCTTGCCCATTACTTCTTCATTAGGCAAGCCTTCAGTTTGGGGACAGGATCAAAGCTGTGTGGTAGATCTATTATATCTTTGTACCCCATCCAACTCTCAAAATTGCCTCATCTCTACACTAATGACTTAGGATTTGACAGAATGGTCATGACCAGTTTCAGTGCCATCATCTTGTATGAAAATTTCAACACTGTCTAGGCTGAAACCACTCATATTACTTTTAGCATGTCACTACATTCTATCTCTGCTCTTCAGAGTTAGTTAAACTTTTTCAACTGGGTGTCTAGGGCTGAGAAGACACAAAGGAGACTTGGCCTATAACCAGTTTAGAAGTTATAAAAGGTATCAAATTGTAAGCCAGTCTCATACAGGTGTTTTTCTCATTCAGCATAATTGGATTGTGTTAGTTCAGGCTTTTTGATTGCAAGTAATAGAAACCAACCTTGGCTAACTTAAAGGAATAAAGAACAATGTTTGGATGGAAATGGAGTAGTTCATAAAATTGGAGAAAAGTAGAACAGATTTCTAGAGCAAGACAACTTTAGGACTACAGGGACCAAAAACAAATAGACAGTCACACCAAGTTACCCCTCCTGATATTTTCTGATCTTAATAGTTCAGCTATATACTCAGATTCCAAGAATCGAGCCTGGCTGGTTGGCTTAGATTATAAGCCTATTACTTGACTAGGGAAAGGCCCTGTTCCTTGGAAGACAGGTTTACCAGTGCTAGTTATAATGAAGTTAGGTAGTAGTTACCCGAATCTGAATCAGAGTGTTCCTACACAAAGAAAGGATGCTGAAAGACAACAGACATTCACTGCAGACCTGCTCTACAGTCAGGATGAGTTCAACCTTTAGCCACAGAAATGGGCTGGTATAAGGGATTCCGGCTTTTTAGCAGTTGGCAAAACTACCTTATCCAGATTAGGCATTCTTGGCTGTGATTTTAGTGTTCTTTTGTCTCCAGCATACGTTCAGAATTTAGATAACTAATTAGCAAGAGGCATCCCTGATCATTGTAGTTGCCTGGAATAGAATAAATTTTTAAAAACTATTTGAATGTGATACATGAAAAGGCCAAAATTAAGGCTTGTCATTAGAGGTAAACTATGTGAAGAACATTCCAGTTACTTTCTCACTTTTGAGCTGTGTAGAATGATGGGATTTAAGTCTTTGGGAGCTTTGACTGACTAACTTCAAATGAATTGCAAGAAGGATATTTCTGCTTCTATAGGCTGAGGGATTTGTAACAAGAACTCATATTGTGCATAGTAGATCGTAATAACAAAAGGGATTTTAAAATGAGGATGACACATTGTTTTGGAATGTTTTTTCATCTGTATTTACTTATTCCTACATATTTCGCTAGTGCTTTCTTTTTCAAGTGAAAAAACTGTATGCCACTTTTTTCTTCCCTCTTTGCCTCTGTTCCTGGTTTTTCTTTTCTTTAACCACGTCTCTCTCCTTCCTCCAATCCTGTGTCTTTTCTCTAAATCTTTCTCTGACTTTTTAAAAAATCTATCTCTTTTCCTTAGGTTGTTTAGTCTATAACTCTGTTCCTTTTCCTGAAAGTCCCTCCCTTTTTCCTTCTCCAAACTACCATTTTAGTTTCCCCACCCCCATACTTCTTATCTCTTGACTGTTAATCCCTGATGTGTTTACTGACCTGAGTGCCAAAAAGCAAAATCCCTAGGGTCCCCCTCCATGCCAATGCAGTGAAAAGCAACAGCTGTCATTGCTTAACAAGTTCCTTGTGACCCATGAATCAATGGATAAGAACCCTGGCAGTGAATGTCTGCATGTATATGTTTGTACTTATGTATGAGATGTATGATAGTGTTATGGAGAAGTACTTGGATCTTTTCTGGTAGAGAAGAGAATTAAGCAGACAGAAAGCTTTGCCTAAACCTATTTATTAAGTTAGTGGATGAGTTCCTACAAAGTTTTTAAGAAAAATAGATGACACTAAAGAGTGAAACAGGAACAGGAGACCAATAAACAAACAGGCATCTGAATACCTTGCTGACACATTATTGATAGCAGACACAAGGAATGTATCACAGAGGCAGTGAGTGATAGAACAGAAAACAGAACCAGAAAAGAAAGAGATGGTATTTAAGGCAATAAAATCTAAGTGTTTTGTATGTTTAAGTGAAAGAAAGAAGAAAGAGGGCAGAATTAAATAGTGCAAAAGGCAAGAAAGTGGAAGGAGAGGCATAACCAGTGGAGACAAAGAGATCAGAAAAATGAGAGCACAATAAAATAAAATATTGAACAACAAATGAGGGAAACGCAATTCTATTACCCAGATGCAATGTCTGTAGTACTTTTGGGATATTAAAATTAATACTAGAGTAGTATCTTTTCAAAGAGTAACTATGGAAATCAAGTCCCCAGTAAAGATAATCGGAAGAATTTGAATAGGTGAAATAAAGCAAGTGATGCAAAGCTTAAGCAGGAAAAGTGATTTTAAGTTGCACTGGCAGGGTAACAACTGACAAAAAGGAAAAGCAAGATGGTGCTGTACATCCTGAGTGTGAGGAAACCAACCCGACCCTAACAGAAAAGCCAACCTTCCTGACTGCTTGCCAAGTACTGTGCTAGGTGCTTTGCATGCACTTCTAATTTAAACCTCACTACACACAAGTGAAGCCAAGAACTGAGAATGCTATCCATGGGGAGGAAGAGGCAGAGGGAATTTTCTATGCTAGTTCCAAAGTCATAAGGCTCAGGGGGAATTACTTTGATTTTGTCAAGTCAGAGTGAACAGCCAAAGGCAGCAGACATAGGATATTGTCAGAGGTAAATCACCCAGCTTGGTCTGTTCTGTCTTATTGCAAGGTCAGACAACCATAGCAATCTGGCCAAATGTTTTCAACCATGGAAATCCCCTAACTTTCCAACTGCTGCGGTCCCACAGCTCCCAGGCTGTACTCACAGGATGGCTCTTTTCCAGCTTTCAAATCTCTCCAAGTTGATTAATCATTTTCTTGTTCTGACTCATTCAGGCCTCTAGAAAATAACTGTAGGTACTGGATGAGCTGTGTAGATCAAGGAGGTCAGATAAATTGTTTTGATGTTAGTCTGTAGAAAAACCTAGAAGATACTGCAAAAGCCTTTATGCATATTGTCCTCAGCTGTTAATATGTGGGCTATGGCCAAAGGCCATTGACTCATTTGTGTGTTTGAAGCTGAAATTTTTTGTGTGTTTTATGAAACTTGGTTACATATGAGTATTTTAGTTTCTTAATGCATGGTTAGATATTTAGAGGTTGGTTACTTAGATGGCAGAACTCCATTGTGGTAGACTATCTTTACTATCTATTTATACAAACTGTAGACTAGCTCATAACTCTCTAAAACAATAATAACAACAGCCAACACACATTCAATGCTTGTTATTTTTCAAGCACTGAACTACCTGTTTTCCTTAAGAAACCATCTTCACAGACTAAAAAGTCTGTTCTGGTTATTTGAACCAAGTCTGTATACACTGATTACCTCGCATATCAGGCTGATATTTCCCATCATGAAGCTTATTTTAGAAGAAACTATTCATTTTTAAATTTGTCATTATGCTTCTAAGTCATACCAGGAAGTCTACTTTTCTTGTTTTGTAATGTGTTAATCTCCTGGCTATTCACTGAGTTCATGGACATTTATTAAGTATCTGAGTCATTAGAGATATAGTTGTAAATAAGGCATTACCCTGGACCTGAAGCTACATTGTACTAGTGCTTTGTGACTAGCATGAGCAAAACAGTATGGGTGGGGCACAGAAAAAGAAGCAACTATGTCTGCAAAGGTGAGAAGGAAATATTTGAGTTGGAATTTTAAGAATAAATAGAAATTTTCCAGATTGATAAGGCTGGAAGGAGCAGCATCAATACAGGGCACAACATGTATAAATGCTGAGATGTGAAAGAGCATAGTATGTTCAGGATAAAACTAGACTTTTTTATGGAATTGTAGCAAAATAATCAGCCTAAATAGGTTAAGTTGAGGTAAGATGTGATGGACCTTGTATAGCATACTGTACATACTAGAAAGGCTTAAGGAGGTTTTAAAGAGACTTAAGCCAGGCATGGTAGCACATGCCTGTAAGCCCAATACTTGAGACAGGAGGATCACAGGTTCAAAGATAGCCTCAGCAACATAGCAAGACTGTCAGCAACCTAGCAAGACCCTGTTTCAAAAATAAACAGGGCTGGGGGTATAGCCCAAAGGTAGAATGCCCCTGATGCCCCTGGGTTCAATCTCTAACCACAAAAAAAAAAAAAAAAAAAAAGAAGAAGAAGAAGTAGGGGAAGGTGAAGGAGAAGGAGGAAAGTAACTTCATTTGATTAAATTTTAGGAAGAGAATTCTGATAATAGTGTAGGGTGGGAGAAAAGAGTACCAAAGGAGAAAAGAGTACCAAAGGAAAGCTGCTATACAGTGTGGGAATGGTAGCAGTAGGGGCAGTGATAGATTTGTGATGCAGTTCAGAAGTCAAATGGGCAGACTGCAGTGACTGGGTGGATACAGAGATTGATGTTTGGATGATACACTTGGTTAGGGACATGGGTGTCTGGGTTGGATCACAATGCCTTGGAGGATGTTGAGGTCACTTTGTAATATGTCAAGTTTAAATTAAGGTGCTAATACAAGAAAACATTCAGGTGGCGAAGTTCAGGAAGTGACTATCATATAGTTAAGAAAGAGAAGTGCTGGCCAGGCATGGTGGCGCACCCTTGTAATCCCAGCATTCGGGAGGCTGAGACCAGAGGATCCGGGTTCGCGGTCAGCCTCAGCTACCTAGTGAGGCACTCCGCAACTTAGTGAGACTCGGTTTCAAAATAAAAAAAAAAAAATAGGGCTGGGGGTATAGCTCGGAGGTAGAATGCCCCTGAGTTCAATCCCCAGTACCGCAAAAAAAAAAAAAGAAAGAAAAGTGCTAAAGTACTTGAAGGCAGGAGCAGGTACTAATTATATAAATCAAGCATATGAGAAGGGCGGAGGACAATAGAAAATGTATCCTGTTCAGATTGCCTATCAAAGAATTTATTCATGCTCATGCTCCACAGAGTGAATTTTAGGACTCACTAACAGCATCTTTTATAATCATGTTAGTTGTTTCTATGGCAGAATACACCTTGAATTCTGTTCTTTTCCTACACATGACTAACAAACTTTTTAACGGGGTCTGAAATCCCAGTCAAAGGCTAGTAGGACACTGACCCATTCTAGGCTGTTTGTTATCTTTGCGTCTACTTGAGGGAGGAGTTGGGAGTTGTTCTCTAAAACACTATAACCACATGTTCCTGCTCAGCTGTCCCTGGATTCCCAGTGACTGCTGACACTATAGAGATTTGCAGTCATGCACACGAAAGAGTGTCATATGTGAGCAGCCCCTTAACTAATGGTAACAATCTGTTCCTTAAGTCTCTGAGAAAGCACACAAATTGATTCCCCAGCACTTGTTCATTTTCAAGGACATCTGTATGACCCACCACCAAATCAGCCGCCCCTTTGCCCTTTTATTCACCTGCTATTTCAATTATGTGTGTGGTAATGCATCTGCCTCAAAGTCCCTGTCCTGGGAAATTTCTTCCTTTGAGAATTATTGGAACAAGTATTTTTTCCTATGGAGCCAACTCAGATTTAAATCTCTTCCAGCCTACCGAGCACCTGGATTCAAGTGTCTATTCCCTCCTGACTCTGGACAAATGAGCTGCATCTGAAACTGAAGCTCATAAGCACATTGAGAAACTATGAGTGTTTCCTCCTGCTGTTCACTGAAGCAATGAAAAGTAAATGAATTCAGATAGTCCAGGGTCAGTTTGAAGTATCACAAGATGGGGCCCGGCAGTGTTCTGGAACACTGAGCCTGGGTTTAAGTGCCATACCCATAACCTAACTGTCTTGTGCAGGCTGCTGGAGCCGCCTCCCTCATGAATGGGACACTTCCCTTTTGTGATGGAAATTGACTTCTTATGATTTAAACATCAGTTGCATGCTGCCCTGCCTTATACCTAAGAATCCACGAGACATACTTGTTGGATTTTCCAACTCATGAAGGTTACTTAACATGTAAGTCTTCTGAGCAGCTCATTTACAGTATACTTTACTAACTGCATAGGAAATGTGCATGTATTGATTCAGGGTCACAAGCTGGCAGCCATGGAATCCTCTACCCCATAGACATATTTTCTTGACTATCTCAGTGATGTCTTTAAAAAAAAATGTTTGAATTCAGCATGAGCATTTAAAAGCTCAAAGATGCCATATAAAAACTCAGGTTTCTGACTTCTCTTCAAAATTGGGAGATCTGGCAATACTACATCATATCATGCAGGATAACACTTTGTTAGACCTGTACAGCTGCTGTTCCCTTTAGAGTGGGCATACCTCTCCCAACTTCCAAAGTCCCTGCCATTACCTATTTTTCTTACACCTGACTCACTTCACTCACTATTATATGCCTTGTGCTTCTGTAATCTTTTGTTTATTGGCTCTAGTAGCAAAATTGATTAAGTACTTACAAATTTTCATATTTCCAAAATACTTTAAATGGCTTTATTGAGATATTCACATTCTGTAGAGTTCACTGAAAATGTACAATTCAGTATTTTTGTTTATTGTTGATACTATTACTATCAAATTTTAGAATATTTTTACCCCCAAAAGAAATCTTACATCCACTAATAGTCATTCCCTATTCCCTCTCCTATTCCTTGTTATTCCCCAGCCTTATGCAACCACTAATCTACTTTCTGCCCCTAGAGATTTGGATTATTACTCTCTACTTTTATCCTTTGTAAATATTGCTACTGTGAACATTCATATACAAATTTTTGCATGGATATATGTTTTCATTTCTCTTGGGAATATACCTAGGAGTGGAATTGTTGGGTCATATATTAACTCCATGTTTTAACAATTGAAGAACTGCCAGATTGTTTTTCAAAGTGACCACACCATTTTACATTTCCATCAGCAATATATGAGGGTTCCAGTTTCTCCACATCCTTGCCAACACTTTTTATTGTCAACCTTACAGCCATCTTAGTCATTGTGAAGTGATATTTCAGTGTGGTTTCGATCAAAAACATTTTTTTTTTACAGACTGGAATTCCTTAATTGTTAGGAAGAAATGTTGCTGATAGATTATGCTGACAGTTACTCATCCCTGGGACTCTCAGCCAGACCACATACTGTAATGTAGCATGTCCCTGGGATGTGGTCTGTGGAGCACCTGCAGTGAATTCCATCATCTGGGGGTTGATGTGATGCTTGTTAAAAATTCAGACTCCTCTGAGTTCCCACTCCTCTGAGTTCCTAATATTTGGGGGTGGAGTGTGATCCTGAGCTAGTTTCTTCAGAGAATTGGATATGATGACATCGATGGTCCCTTTCAGCTGTACTAATGTTCTGTAGCATTCTGTGAATCACTGTAAGATGGCACTAGTTCTGGAGGAATCTTGATGCCTTATAAACAACAAATATTTACCCAACAGGCACAGCATGCAAGGTGCCATGCTGACCTCTCAGGCCACAGAGATGGCTAAACTATATTCCCTGTCCTGTGGCAATACAGTCTGCTGGGGGAGACTTATTCTAGATAAAAAAAATAACTGTTGTCAGGGGAAAATGCCTCTAGTCTTCTGTCACCTCCCCAGGGAGCACTTGGCGCATGTGGGTGGATATGCTGCTGCCCATCCTATTCTCTTCTCTGAATCCTTTTCTCCTTTTTTTCTGATTCTCTTTCCCAAGGTTTCACAAACAGCATGGCAGCCACTCTCAGTGGGACTGGATTTAGCCAACACTGAGGAATCCTAAGTGTGTGAGTTGCCTGCCTCTGAGAAGTCACAGCTGCTTTCTCACCCCACCCAGCCCTTGTGGAAGCAAGCAGTTGCCATGCTCTAGCCTCAGGCTCTGCTTCTCCCTGGCCTTTTATTTATTTATTTTTCCACTCCAGCCCTGGGACTCCACTCTAATACCTGCTATGTTTTTTTTCAATTCTCTCCTCTCTTCTTTTGTTCACTGCTCCTTCTCTTCTTTCCCTCTCTCTAACTTCCACCCACCCATCCCATCATCCCAGCCCAGTGGTACCTGCTCATATGTGGGCCCTGAAGACTCTTTAAAATCACTCCAGCCCCTCCCCCCCAAAGAAAAACACATGAGGCCCTTCCTCTTTGTGCAGAAGAATCTGTTATAACTATTGGATATTTCAACAATCTCATTTCAAATATTCTGTCTCATTATCCCTTTAAATAGTCTTTACTGACAAGGGCCCTAGTTTTTACCTGAGAAAATGAGGCCAAAGTATAGTTTAATATCTGGTTACAAAAATGAGCATTCTTAGGTTAGATATGATAAGGCTGTGGTGTCTCATGCTCTGGCCTACAAATGTTCCTTATTTTTACCTAGTCCCTCTGCCCAGAAGGCCACAGTCCGTCCACTAGAATGTCTACAAAGGCATTCGGAAGTAGGGAGACCTTTCACTAAGTGTGACACTGACATTGTCCAGGAGCCCCTGTCCCCTCTTTATCAGCAGCAGGATTTTATAGGGCACTGTTATTACCCTGGGTGTTACATCTACAATAATAAAGACGATTTGGACCTTCAGTTTTCTTCATTGCAGAACAGACCTCATTTTGTAAATTTAGAGCCACAGCCCAGGCCTGTGAAATCTGTAATGGGTGGGGTGACTTGGAACAGCACCTTTCACCCCAGGATCTGCAAGCCTTTAATAGCCTCAACACCACTTCCACGCATAACCACTTAGGAAGGGGCAGGCAGTAAACAGGAATTGCTGGTGACTGGTCAGGGAGAGTGGAGAGAAAAAGAAGACGGGTGTGAGGCTTTTTTCTTCAGGCCAGTGTGACTTAACAGTCTTGTGATGTACCAGAGTGCCTTTTCTACAGCATATATATAAAATCAATACTTTTAACTCACCTAACTTATCATTACAAGTGCTTTATTCATCAGTTGCTAAGAGGTAAAGTGGTGATAAAGGACAATAATTTCTCTAACCAAAGGACAGACTGAACTTTCAACCGGCACAGGAACTTGTTCCTTATGGTGAGTCACCGGTAGCTAAGATAAAGCGTCCCTAGTACAAAGGCCTTTTGTTGTCCGTGGCCTGTTTGCTCATACCCCTGCCCTCCTCTGCTTCTCAAGGAAGCAGGTTCTATTGTTATGCCCATCCCAACACACTCACAGGTACTGCTGGGACTCCAGGACTTTAACCCACGGACATTCACTTTGATGGTTTTCTTTCTGAAGAATACTAGGACAATTTTATGTTTTTCCAAGTTAGGCTGTCAGAGGAAGAAAGTCTATCTTACCCTTTTGTTGGGTAGGTGGGAAGAAGCTGAGAAGGAAATGAAAAAGCACTTGCTTTGCCTTGGCTCTTTGCATGTATTATCTTCTTAAACTAAAATAAGCACAATTCAGATGTGACATGTCTGCAAAGAAAAGCAATTCTGGTGAGCCTGCTGCCTTCCCATGTTTATCATTTGTTCTGTTAGCCAGTATCTGTTTGTATGTTATCTGGCTTGAACCCCAGATACCCACCAGGGCCTGTTCTGTACCGTCTTCTTATCCTTCCCTTTAAAACAGGACTCTGGTACTCTGAGAAACACAAACTGCATGTTCTTCTCCCTTGGAAGCTGCTATACAACTGTCACATAGCCTTCCTTTTCTCTTTCCTTTATATTTTTTTTTCTTTTCTGCCTTTGTTCTAGGAAAAATATATTGTGTTCTTTTTAAATTGTCAATCACAATTTCACAATAAAATATTGGGTTTTCTCGTTTGAGCTGAATCTAATAAATATGAGTACCATCGAAATTTAAATTCTTTTAGTTCCTAGATTTTATTTTTGAAAACTCTATAGTTTGTGCCTACTTTCTCCCCACTGCCCACTGTACACAGTTCAGCTCACATGTTTCCCCCACATACATACCCTCTCTGGTTTCTCTTTGTGAACTCTGGAGTTTGTACCCCACTCCCATTATTTCTGAGCTGGGCACTCACTGCCTCAGTTTCTCCATCAGAAGACACTCATTGGATTGCTGTGGGGATTAAATGACGGCTGGTGTCTGCCCTGTCTCCAGGCTCCCCCTGCTCAGGTCTACTCGCTACACAGCTGTTAGTTCAGTTGGTCTTAGCCGGGCCATCCCTCCACTCTGAAGCTTCTCTGGTTTCTGCCACCTGTGCCTGGGCATCTGAAGTCCTTCCCAGCCCGGTCTGTCACTGCTCCCAACATGAACCCCTGTCCTCCCACCAGCCTGGGCTAGTCAACATTCCCTGAAGATTCATTTGCTTGCTACACTTCACACCTGACTCAATCCATCCTCCTTACCCTTTAAGGCACCCTCCCAGTGGTTCTGACCAGGGAGCCATGAGGGGTGATTGGCAACCTCTGAACCCCTGGATGGACCCTACTCAGATAGTGCTTGTCACAGGTCACATGGAAGCAGAAGCTATTAGCACATCTTGTTCCCCTTCTAGAAGCATTAAAGCAACTTGAAGGTAGGAAGTCCAGTTTCCCTTACATAGCAGAGCTTAATAAATACTTTGTGTGTGTGCGTGTGTGTGTGGTACTGGGGATGGAACCTGGGGGCATTCTACCTCCGAGCTACAGCCCCAGCCCTCTGCAACTTAGTGAGACCCTGTTTCAAAATAAAGAATAAAAAATAAATACTTTTTGAATAAATAAATAATAGCACCTTTTATCACCTGCTTGACTCCTTAGTTTGAGTTCAGTAGTTTCCTCTAATGTTCAGAGGAAGGAGGCATATGGAACCATCAGGATTTAGCCCTACTTCATTGCACACTTTTGAGTACCTGCCAAGAATAAACAATTGTGTTAATTGTTAGGGTTAAAAATAATAATTATAGCTACAATTCACTAAGCCTTTCCTAGGTGCTAAGCACCATGCTAAACAAGTACTTTTCACACAGTATCTCATGTAATTCTCATGACAAAAATCCCATGAGGAAAATATTATGGTGAAGTATTATGTAAGCTGTAATAGAGAGAGGTTAGTAACTTGCTCAAGGTCACCCAGCTAGTCAGTGGTGGAGTACAGCCTCCTAGTTATGGGATAGGATCTGCTCCTGGAAGGGCATGACCTTGGGCAAAGAGGCCCCCTGAAGCTGGCACTGACGTTGGAGGCCTTCTGCTGACCATACTCCTCACAGCTGGGCAGTGAGTCCCTTCTTGAAGGGGGTTCTGACAGTGACCTTTACAAAGCACCAGTAAAACTAGGTTAGTATCTTGTCCGCTAATGATAACACCGTAGTGTGTGCCTTATGTATTACCACTGTTATTCATTTAAGACGTTCTCTTCAGAATTAATTGACCTCTAAAAGTTAGGACTATTTATACCAGAAATCGTAAAGCAAATCAGTACTTGTTACCTCCAGACCACTCATGGCTTTGGCTCACATATGATAATCAACAGCAGTTCTTTTATCCTGTTTTGTTTTATATTATTATTATTATTATTATTATTAATTATTATTATTATTGCGGTACTAGGGATGGAATCCAGGGGTATTCTACTTCTGAGCTATATCCCCCAGCCCTATTTTTTATTCTTTATTTGGAAACAGGGTCTCACTAAGTTGTGGAGGGCCTCACTAAATAGTTGAGGCTGGCTATGAACCTGCAATCCTCCTGCCCCAGCCTCCCAAGTACTGGGATTACAAGCATGTACCACCATGCCACGCTGTAATTACCTTTTTTGGTATTATAAATTTGTGGGGGGTTTTGGTATTATAAGTTCATACCAAAAACTTGCTTTGAATTATCATGGCTGTTTTCTAGGGACACATCTTTAAGGTAATTAAATTTTTAACTTTTGCAAGTTTGGGTAAAGTGAAGATTTTTTTTATATAAAGCATTATTCACATTATATAAACATCTAAGTTTTTTAAAAAAGCAACTTTCTGCTTATTGTTTCATTTGTCTAATATTTTATCTATTTGGTTAAGTCATTTAGGTTGTAAAAATTATTGAGTAACAACTCTATTGCATTGTCATGGCTGGTGTTATTTTATATTTTTGAGGTCTAGAGCTTTTCCTTTTTTGGGGAATTCAGTTCCTCTTTGTTCACTTATTTATAGCTCTGCTGTGGGTATGGTTTGGAGCCTTGGTTTTTATTGCTTCAATTGCTCTGTAGTAATTGACACACTATACACAGTCCAGGTCCCATGTTCCCTTTACCTGTGGACGTATTCTACTTGATGACTCAAATAGACTATAACGAATCCCCTTTATTCTGGGATATTTGTGATATTACAGGTCACTATGTTGGTCTGTCCCTCTTAAACACAGGACTGACAACATTGCTTCTCGAAAACAACCGAACTTTTATTTCTGCTGGCATTTCATCACCATGGCTGCATCTCAATCCAATTATATGTTGATTTGTAATCGGCAAAGGCTTCCTCTTATTTAGTTTTCTGTTGACTTGTTTGGAAACCCCCAGGATTATTGTATCAGTTTCAGTTTCATTAACAGGTCTCCTTTCCTGATGGCCTGCTTCCAATCTATTACTTTTCTATTTAGTTACTATGTCATGTTATCTGTTTAAAAACAAAACACACTGATATGTTGGTGGGCTCTGTGCTGCCTACCATCTAAAATGTTATGGAAAGTAGTATTTATGTTGTTGTTACTGTGAATTGTTCCAATGGCTCATATTTCTTTCTCTCTCTCTCTCTCTCTCTCTCTCTCTCTCTCGTCATATAAGAAGATACTTGACCTTAGTATGAAAAAAAAAATCTTAGCCAGTATCCTCACTCAAGTCTGATTTGGGTACAATGAGAATTCATCAAAGACATAGAACCTGCATTTCCTAGGAAATGGAGGCTTTTTCCTGTATTTGGGAGTGGTGAAGGATACGCCCAAGAACTTGGAATAGATATGGCATTGGCAGACAAACAAAAGATCTGTAGGGCAGGACTTCCTTTTTATTCCCCTGAGTTCTCTGTCCCATTGTCTTGGAGAAGATGGAGCAAATACACAGACAGAAGCTGCTTCAGTATTGTCTTTTATTGATAGGCTGCTTGTGTTCAGTGATTCCTCTGTCCCATAGTGTCTGCTGGACAGTTGGAGGCTTTTTGAAGCCATTGTATTGTTAGAGAATAATTAGAGTGAATGAAGCAGGGGGTAGGGGTTAACAACAATTCTTTGTTGCAAGCAATTGCTAGTCTTGGCATCAGTATTGGTAACAAGGCCAATCTACTGGAAGGAATGGAAACAAAAGATGGAAAGGTTGCGGTTGGTTTGTCTAATCCATCCAGTAAATCCACCCATGCATGGCCATTGTGCCCTGGGAGCTCTCTGGAAATGCCTTTGGTCACACTGCATTCCAAGCCACTGGGTGGGTGATCTCTGCACAGTCTTGTACATGAATTTCCTAGAATGCTTCTCATAACAAAAAAAAAAAAAAAAAAGGAGGGGGATGCACAGGTGTTGCCTTGGCAATTAATTGGCATGCTTCACAAAGAAAATAATCTCCTAACATTTGGGTAGATGAATGGGCATGGTATGAAAGTCTCATGATCTTTTCCTTGGATAGAAGAATTAGAGAATATCCTAACACAAAATAGATAGATGTGTTGATTGATACCAAGGCAAAAACAAAACCAAAAAAATTACCTAGGCAAAATCATGACCCGAGTCCTCACTGTATCCTCTACCCCTTCCAGGCCAACCAGGCCCAGTTCTGGTCTAGGAGTCTTAATCTCACTAGTATCATTATCTAGAGGAGGATCAGCCAGGGTGGGGTCAAGCAAACTGGGGTGACTATAAATTTAAAGTATTACTTTAAAGACAGTGATTCTTGATGGTGGGGATATAGCTCAGTGACAGAGTGCTTGCCTAGCATGTATGAGGCTTGGGGTTCCAGCTCCAGCACTGCAAAAAAAATTTTTTAAAGGGGTGGGTGGGAGCTGGGCATGGTGGCACATGCTTGTAATCCCAGCATTTGGGAGGTTGAGACAGGAAGATCCAGGTTTGCAGCCAGCCTCAGCTACCTAGTGAGGCACTCCGCAACTTAGTGAGACCCTGTTTCAAAATAAAGAATAAAAAATAGGACTGGGGGGTGTAGCTCGGAGGTAGAATGCCCCTGAGTTCAATCCCCAGTACCACAAAAACCGGGGGGGGGGAGGTTGGGGGGAAAAGATAGTAATTCTTAACACTGAATGTCTCCCCTCACCAATTTGGTGACTGGAGCTACTGCTAAATCGAGTCAAGTAATACAGCTATGACTGATCAGATTCTTGACTTATTAATGGTGACTTACATGGGGACCCTGGGCTTCTACTTGGAGCTCATCATTCAAATTTCCTTGTATTGGTGTGATTTACAAGTACACGATGCCTCCATCTACCCTCCTCCTAAGTCAGCTTTCCACCAGAAGTTCCTAAGCATAGAGAGGCCTGCCTTAACTGTCTGGTTCAAATTATGCAACAGTATTTACCCTATATCTTATTTTTCTATTGCTTATCAAAAAGTCACAGAGGCTGTATAGAAGTAGAGGTAGAGATGTCTCCAAGGAGACTTAAGACCTTAGACCTATGAGCTCTCATATG
Source organism: Graphiurus murinus (assembly GCA_004027655.1). Classification (NCBI taxonomy): domain Eukaryota; kingdom Metazoa; phylum Chordata; class Mammalia; order Rodentia; family Gliridae; genus Graphiurus; species Graphiurus murinus. The sequence goes on from PVLC010018023.1 coordinate 22,885, forward strand.
TTGAATAGGGCTCTAATCCCAGCATCTGACTTAGCCAAGGTGACTTATATTTGAAATCCAAACCTAGGACTGATGAAGACGGGCATTGCACGCTGAGCAGAGGGACCAAGGCAGCATTCATCTCCACATTTTTCCCAGAGAGGGTCTGACCCTCCCAGGTCTGTGTGCCTGAGGAATGCTGTTGTCATGAGCAGGGGAGGTGGTGTGGGGAGGGAGGGAGAAGGACAGCAGTGTGTTTATTTTCAGTCTGTCAGCTGCTCTGGAAAACAGCCAAAATGAATGAGATACAACAAGCCTTCAGGGTTATTGAAAGCCAAGGAGAGACAAGGCTCCTCCTTTTAAAAAGCTCTGTGGAATTTAGACTTAAAGTTTCATGTGTACCTGGTTTGGGGCAAATGTAAAATTCCTGTGCTTTCCCTAGGAAAATGTTAGCCCCTGGGATCATACAGTGGGCCCTAACTTCCTAGACAGAAGGGTGTCAGGAGGAAGATACAAGAATTCAGCACCAGTCGGGCATGGTGATGCATGCTTGTAATCCCAGTACTTGGGAGGCTGCGACAGGAGGATTGCAGGTTTGCAGCCAGCCTCAGCTACTTAGTGAGACCCTGTTTCAAAATAAAGAATAAAAAATAGGGCTGGGGGTGTAGCTCAGAGGTAGAATGCCCCTGGATTCCATTCCCAGTACTGCAAATATAAATTAGTTAATTAATTAATTAATTAATTCCAGCACTATTTCATTTAGCCTCCTGGCTCTATATGGCCAGTAGAGAAAGATTGATGAGAACCCTGATTAGATCTCTCTCTCTCTATGGCCTCCAGCAGATTATTGAAAAGATTTGAAAAAAAATCCTTTGACTTCCAGCGTAGAAGTCCCAGTAGACGAGGAAAAAGCAAGGGCTAAATCTTCCAGGCACAGATGTGCCAGGATATATACAGATATAATGGCAGGGAGGCTGAGCAAAGCTGAACATTTTTACAAGCTGAGACCCTGGCATCCCCTAAAGGAGAGGGAATTTGGGACATTTTACAATAAGGCCGTAGATGGGCATAGTGGCTCATACCTGTAATCCCAGTACTTGGGAGGCTGAGATAGGAGGATCACAAGTTCACCTTCAGCAACTTAGTGAGACCTTGTTTCAACATAAGAAATAGAAAGGGCTGGGGATATAGCTCATAGGTAGAATGCCCCTGGGTTCAATCCCCAGTACAAATAAAATAAGATGGCCTCCATATGGAAAGAAGAGCTAGTGAACCTGTTGTGGTTGTGATTTCTGTAACAGAAGTCAACAGCTCGAGGTTTTTTGTTTGTTTGTCTTCTAGGCATGCATTGTATCCTTTACTGGCAGTCATATTCCAAAATTGATGCCTCTACGGTGTGACTTTGGTCACACATTTACATCATGAAAACACCAAGCGGTTTTTTACTGTACTTCCAAGCAGTGTTGACATTTGTAGGGAGAGAGGAAATCTGGAGAAATAGAATTCTTTTCTTGGCATTGTTAAAAATATTGCTAAAAAGAGCAAAAGGGTGTTTTCAGAGTTAAATGGAAGTCAAGTCATTCTCTGTAACATGGAAAGCCCAGGTAGGTGGCGGGGGAAGTGTTTTCTTGCAGCCTGTTTGTTTTAGTCCACAGTGGTTTCTGAGCAGCTGGAAGAAATTCTGATCCAGGATACAAACACACCCATACTACAGGGGCCTTCTCTCCCAGGGCTGTCTTCTCTAACATACTTTGAGGACTTTTCTAAAAAATGGTGTTATAGCTGGTCTGGAACAAGCTTTGAATTTTTCTTTGAATTTCACTATCAAAAGCAGAACAACAGCTTTTCCCATAGGACTGGGAAGAGTTGGTTATTCAGTTTACCTTTTCTTTTTTACACCTTTGGAAACCGAAATTGAGAGCAGTTGAGCAACTTGCCTGACACTGCACAGCTAGTAATCACATGAACAGTGATGAAAAGTTCTAAGTTTCCTGAGGCCTGCTTTGTTATCACAATGTAAATTCAGTTCTCAAGAAGGAAATTCAGCTCAGATTCTCAGGATGTTGAAGAAATGGCATGAATATACCAATTTTAGTAGAAACCACTAAGCAAGATAGCCTTATCTTTCTTAATGGAAAATAATTCTAAGGAGAAACAGTTGGAATAACTCAATTTCAAACTACAATGCTAATTTTTTATTAGTCTAGTGAGGAGGTTTTTTGTTTATTTGTTTGTTTGTTTGTTTGTTTGTTTTACATGTTACATGACATACTTGAACATTTTCTTTCTTCCTTTTTCTTTTCTTTTCTTTTTTTTTTTTAATACTTCTTTTATCCCTAAGGGCACTTATTTCAGAATGAATACTGGTACTTTAGGACAAGTTGAATACATAAGCCCTTTACACAGAGGGCCACATACAAGTAAGTGACAGCCAGAAACCAGAGGAGGGAATAGCACAGAGGGGAAGTAGTCTTCATGGTGATGCTGCATGGTGCTTTAGAGTTTACATAGTGCCTTCACATGTGTTTCTAACTGATCCTCGGGACCGTTTTATGAAACTAGGAAGAATGGATATAAGTACATCTGTTTTGTAGAAGATAAAACTGAGGCTCAGAGATAGCACATGACTTACCTGCAGCTAGGAAGCCTCTGAATTGGGGCTTGCACCCGGACTTGCACTCTGGATCTCATTTCATTGCTTCATGATGCATTAGTTGCAGAAGGAATGAACAATGCTTTGAAACACAATCCCTGCTTTCCCGGTTGACTATTCCCATGTCTTCTCAGGGCAGAGGCTGCGGTGGCCACACTGTCCCTCACCAGTTCTAGATGATTTCACTGTCTGCTTTGTGTCATTGTGTTCGTGGTATTTGCCTGACATGGAGGGAATGGGCCTTTAAGAAATCATTAAAATGGGTTTTGAGGTTATATTCTTTTCTTCTTCACATCCTAAACTTGAGACCTAATGCTCACTAGAGGCTTTCCATTAGAAAGAGAATGGCTGTTGTCATTGTTGGCAAGGCCTCACCAGGATTCCAGTGTACATGAAAGATCTTTGTTTGTAGAAAGAAAAAAAAATGCAAGTTAGCAAAGTTCATGATGCTCTTCTAACACAGCATGCATCTTTAAAAGATGCTATTTGTTTGTTTTCACATATAACACTAGGTGGCAGAATAACTACACTGCAAAGCACCATTTCCTTTGTTTCTTGCTAGTTGGGGGAACAGGGACCCAACCAAGTAAGGTGGCGGAAACCATCTGTGGCTCCATGAGGTTGGACCAACCAACCTGGCCAATATTTTCTTGACAGGAAACTGGCTGCAGTGATTCTAAAACATATGCTTCCAAGATACTGCCTATAAGTTTCCTTCTTTCTTCTCCCCCCAGCTCCCTTGTGTTTTAATTTTTCTGCCCCATTGCATTCTGGTAGCAGAGGACAGACGCGGCCTGCAGGCAGCTGCTTTGAAATGGCAGATTGGGATGGATGTGCCCAGTGGTGCTGGCACTCCCACCTTGGCATGCCAGTGGGGTGCAGAGGGTCTCGGGGTAAGGAGCCTGAGCCCTGCCCTGAGTAGCTCTAGCTGTTCTGTCAGAGAGATAGCAGGCTGTGCTGGATCAGCCTGAAGACATTGCCCTTGAAAACTAATGTGCAGAGTGGGGTTGTGTTTTAAAGAGCAGCCTGATCTTGGTCCAGCTGCACTGCTGGCATGGAAGTACTGTTGCACCTCCAGTTCTTTCTCTACTAATTTGCTGGTGTCTGCTACCCCAGATGCCTCGCATGCCACAGGACACACTAAGCTACAGAAAGCTGCAGTGCAAGTTTTGTGTTGTGATGAGTATGAACCTGGGTTACAGAAACACGCCTTTGGATTTTTGCTGAAAAAGAATAGTGTTAAAACAAAGCAATGGCATGCCAACTGGTATACTCTGCATTAAGGAACTCCAGGAAAACTGAGTCTGAATGTAAAAGATGGATCAAACAAAGATTTTATTTTAATTACAAAAGCATTCTTTACTTTACAACTAGAACCACAATCAGATTTCATTAAATAGTGAGTAGTGAGTTCCTGATGTGAATTGTAAATGAGTCCATCTACAAAAACAGGGACCGGCTATTTAAATCTCAACTTTTCAGGAACCCACTTATTGCATAAAACAAAAAACAAGTAGCCTGCAGTTTTACACACATACTTACATCCTACACTACTTCCTAACTGGGAATCCCATGGTATCTTTGTAGTTTTGAGCTGTGGGTGCTGACAATATCCAACTAGTGCTCACACTGACTGGTGACATGAAAGAGTCTTGTCGAAGTGACCAGGGTGAGTCACAGTAATCCTATAGATTAGGGATAAGGGGTTTTGTTTATTTGTTTGCCTGCCAGAGTTGCACTTCTTTCATAAAGAATAAACTATATGACTTAGAGAACCCTACAAACAACATATATAAATCAGACCAAGGATATTAATCACAGGCCACCACTAAAGTGATGCTTTGAAGCTAAGAGAGGGTGGTGAAGACCTTCTTGTTTGTTAAGAAAGAAATGTCGTAAAAATTCCAAAGCTGGGCTCAGATTTCCAGGGGGAGGGGCCTCTTTATTGTTTCCCCTAATAGCTGCTTTTGCACTTTTGTGAATACATGTGTTGCACAAAATACCCCTCCATGCAGGCTCTGAACTGTAGCCAGGCTCTGCTTCTACTTTTGTATTTAGCCTCCATTCTGAATTATTAATTTATGACATTTTTGCTGTTGTTTGTCACCCCTCCTTTATCTCTGCCCCACTGCCATCCAGTCATTTGTCCAGTCTTTCTTTGCACACTCCTCCAATTAATTGGTATCTTCTGCTCTTAAGGCTACAGCCCACATGTCTGTGCATTTTTACGTGAATCTTCACTATGCAGGCTGTGCTTTTAAGTTTCTGGAAGAGGACCATGGTAAAAATTAGTCACATCTTGTTTCTATGTTTGCTTCTGAATCAAGAAGTTTAATCTTCTCACTATAATGCCCGAGGTATAGAGCTATAGCGTTTACATTTAAGAGAAACAACCAAAATTTAGTAAATTCCTTTAATTAGATGTTTTTAAACATTACTGAATTCTTCAGACTTGTATTTCTAAAGTGAACAACATGGTGGGAGCAGTTTCATTATTTTTATTCATAGGGAGAAAAAGCATGTCCAAAATAGGCAAAATCTTCCCCAGATCCTTTGGGAAGAGGCCTTTCTGGTGCTGCCCAAGGGCATTCACCACTGAGGACAACCAGGATTCATTCTGCATCTAAATGTCAGCTCAGACCAGAAACCTGGTGTGGACTGAGGTCTAACAGTAAGAAAATCAGAGTGGAGCTTGGGGTGTGGGAGAGACATTCACGGGGGAGAGAGTATGGGTGAAACACAGCAGCTGCCCCGGTGCAGGACTGGGTTGCCGCCAGGGGTTTCCAGAAGTTCCGGCACCTCCACCCTGCTGGACACCGCTGGACAGATCAGCTTACCATGGCTTCCAGCATCAAAAAGCCAATGAATGTTCTTGAGTGTCAATTTATTGAGCTCTCCACTCCAACCTCATAACTTATATTAATTGGGAAGAAAACTGCTTCCAGGGAAAAGAAAGCTGCTAGAGAAAACAACTTTGTTTTTGACTGGTTGTCAAGGCCCTGCTGTGGGGCCTTGATTTCTGAATGACAGATCCTGGAGGAAAAAGAAGCGATTCATTTTCTACTGCACCTTTCAAGGATGAATTAAAAATAACAACGACAGCGATTTTGTTTATAGATTTAACATTCCTGGCCATGGACAGTGGGCTCTGCGTAAGGTGTAATTTACCATCGTGTTCCTCCCTCCTAAGTTTGAGCACCTCAAGGAACCCATCCCATTAAAATTCCTTCTTGAAAGCATAAGGTGAGCTGGGCATGGTGGCGCACACTTGTAATCCCAGCATTTGGGAGGCTGAGACTGGAGGATCCCGGTTTGCTGCCAGCCTCAGCTACCTAGTGAGGCACTCTGCAACTTAGTGAGACTCTGTTTCAAAATAAATAATAAAAAATAGGGCTGGGGGTGTAGCTCAGAAGTAGAATGTCCCTGAGTTCAATCCCCAGTACTGAAGAAAAAAAAAAAAAAAGCATAAGGTGAAAGAGCCAAATATGTGTTGTTTTGAGAGGGTCCCAGTCCTTTTTCTATTTTAAATGCTGGTAAATAAATTAGACCTGTTAAAGCATTTGAAGGGATGCAGAGGACTTGTCCTTTTGACTTTAATGTTCAGGAAAACAAAATAAAGGAAATCATGTTAAGGAAAGAGACTTTCCCTTGATGGGCTCTATGCTCTGAAGTATCTTGCAAATGTCACTTCTGTCCCTCTAAGTACACAAGCTGACCTGTCTCCATGTCTATTGGGCCCAACATCTTTGCCCACTGCCCAACTGAAATTTTTCAGGCTTTACTGCTGTACTTTTCCAGCCCTTAAAAAAGCATGAAATAAGTCGGGCATGGTGGTGCACTCTTGTAATCCCAGTACTTGGGAGGTTGAGATCGGAGGATCTGGGTTCCTGGCCAGCCTCAGCTACTTAGTGAGACCCTATTTCAAAACAAAGAATAAAAAATAGGGCTGGGGGTGTAGCTCATAAGTAGAGAGGTAGAATGCCCCTGGGTTCCATCTCCAGTACTGAAAAACAAAAGTATGAAATACTGTTTTTGAGAGAGAATAGTGTTGCTAAGGCTGGCATGCTAAAAATATATTTATGTAAAAATTCTCTATTTTTAATGTTATAGGAAGCATCAGTGTCTGTTATGACTGATGCAGTTCTCACTCTGCCATTTATCTTGTGTGTGTGTGTGTGTGTGTGGTACTGGGGATGGAACTCAGAGGCATTTTACCTTTGAGCTATACCTCCAGCCCGATTTTATTTCTTATTTGGGAACACGATCTCACTAGGTTGATGATTATCACTACTTACTGAGGCTATCCTCGAACCTGAGATCCTCGTATCTCAGCCTTCCAAGTGCAGGGATTACAAGTGTGCACCACGCTCGGCTCTGTCATTCATCTTAATCATACACATAAAGATAGGTCTGTCTGAGCTGGGCATGGTGGCACAGGCTTATAATCCCAATACTGAGGCTGAGACAGGAAGATTGCAGGTTCCCAGCCTGCCTCTGCTACTTAGTGAGGCCCTCTGCAACTTAGTGAGACCCTATTTCAAAATAAAGAATAAAAAATAGGATTGAGGGTGGAGCTCGGAGGTAGAATGCCCCTGGGTTCCATCCCCAATACCACACACAAAAAAAAAAAGATATATCTGTCTGCCCTGTTGGGAAACCTTCATAACCTTTAAGGACTGAGAAGGAACTCATTTGTTGAGATTTAAGAGAAATGTGTATCATAGCTCTTCTTTCCTTTGCTTTGCCTATCTGTCTGTCTCTTTCTTTACCCTTAATTCTAAAGGGTCTCTTGCAGCTTCTACAAAAGAAAAGGAGCTCAAATTCCTCCTCTATTCCTACAGCCTATAGAAGCTGAGCATAGCTTCAACCAGGCAGCTAAAACTCAAACTGCAGTTTTTCAAGCTTTCTCAAGCTGCATTTCAACTGTGGAAAATTTGAACTTTTGACAATGATGTGGTCCTGGTTTTCTTGGAAATAATTTGTGTAGGAACTCAAATGTATATCCTCTCTAGTAGTTATCCCAATTGCTCAAGAAATTGTATGAGTGGGGAGGAAAAATAGGAGCCATCTAAGATAATGGGAACCTAATTTGGGTATGTATTTTTTTGAATTTACATTTAAATATGGCCCTATCTTACATTGTGGAAATTCAATGCACTCCTCCAACCTTAATTTTTCTACTTTTCCTTCACCACTGTCACTGCTTCTTCCAACATACCCACACATGCACCCACGCACGCACGCACGCACACAACTTTTACCAAACAATGGAGAAATAGGCACGGCATTTTTAGTAGAATCATACTTATATAAACTGTTTTGCAACTTCTTTTTATATAGCAACCATCTTCTTTTTTGACAGCTACCTACTAAGTCATATTGAATGTGTACATAAATGTTATTTATGCCTCTGACTTCTTTGTCATTGATGAGCATTTAGGTGGCTTCAAATTTTCCACTATTTCAAGCAGTGGTACAATGTCATATTTGTTTGCTTTTTCTATTAAAAAAGAATGTTCCTTGTAAATTAGGTCAAATTCTCTATCCAAAAAGGAAGAAAAATATAAAGAGGAAAATAAAAATTACCCAGCCATAATTTTCTTTAATATCTTGGTATATTTTCTTCTAGGCTTTTAAAAATTATAGTTGTAGCTGGGCGTGGTGGTGCACCCTTGTAATCCCAGTACTTGAGAGGCTGAGACCGGAGGATTTGGGTTCCTGGCCAGTCTCAGCTACTTAGTGAGGCTCTCCACAACTAAGTGAGACCCTGTTTCAAAGTAAAGAATAAAAAATAGGACTGGAGGTATAGCTCAGAGGTAGAATGCCCCTGGGTTCAATATATATATATATATTATAGTTGTATATTAACAAAATTGATATTATGCAATCTGTAGCATTTTTCTACTTAACATTATGTTTTAGGTATCTTCTCACATCCTTTAATCTTTCTTTTGAAATTATTTTTGGTTTTTATTTACTTTTCTATTGAAATGCTAATGTGTGTTTTTATGTTGATTTATAAGAACTCTTTATATAGTAAAGCTCTTAAACTTTGCCTCATGTTTGTTCAATTATTTTCCCAATTTTTCATTTGCTTTTAAATTTTGTTTGTACAATCTTTGATAAGCAAAAGTCTTATGTAATCGATATTTCAATATTTTCTTTTCGGCTTAAAAGGATCTTAAAAGAAGCTGTGCCGAGCATGGTGGCCCATGCTTGTAATCCAAGTACTTGGGAGGCTGAGACAGGAGGATCCAGATTCACGGTCATCGTCAGCTACTTAAGTGAGGCTCTCTGCAACTTAGTGAGACCCTGTTTCAAAATAAGGAATAAACAATAGGGCTGGGGATGTAGCTTGCAGGTAGAATGCCCCTCAGTTCAATTCCCAGTACCACAAAAAAAAAAAAAAAAAAAAAAGAAGTAACAAACTTTTTTTTTTTTTTTCGGTACTGGAGATTGAACCCAGGGGCATTCTACCTCCAAGCTATACCTCCAGCCCTATTTTTTATTCTTTATTTTGAAACCGGGTCTCACTAAGTTGTGAAGTACCTCACTAGGTAGCTGAGGCTGGCCATGAACCCGGATCCTCTGGTCTCAGCCTCCCAAATACTGGGATTACAAGTGTGTGCCACCACGCCTGGCTTAGTAACAAACATTTTTAAGTACTTATTAACTACATTTCAAGTGTTTTATGTTTATAAATGTTTACCTATTACTATTTGCAACAGCCCTGTGACATATATAATATTATCTCTGTTTTACTAGTGAAGAAATCAGACAGAACCAGACGATTGAAGTGGCCTAAATAAGATTCAGACTCAGGCAATGTGGCTGGAGCCTACACTCTTATCCACCCTTTCATATTGCTGTACTATGCTAAAATCTACTGTCTCAATAATCACTAAAAACAAAGGAGAAAAACTGCTCATATTTTCTTCTAGTTTTTTTAATAGTGTTATATCTAATTCTAATTTGTCTGGATCCTGCCTTGATGTGTGGCTTGAGGTGGAGCTCATATTAAATTTTTTTGATTAGTCAGTGTCATCAGTATATTAGCACTTCTTCAGGAATTTGGAAAGGACTTGCCTTTTCCAAGAAGCCTTTGTAATTAATGCAACTTCAAATTAATTGTCTCTTCAATTGTTTAGTTCTTCAGAGTTCTTGGTTTCCTTGGCAACTTTGGTCTGCATGATTTTATAG
>PVLC010018024.1:0-31997 GCA_004027655.1 Graphiurus murinus
TTCTTTTTGAAGCACCTCATGCATCTCTGGGCACAGAGGAGGTCTCACTGAAACCTTAGACTGATCGATGATCCTGGTCCCTGATGATCATTGCATAGAATCTTCATGTTGAGGCTGCAATCCTCATGAATGATTTATTGAGAGGCTGCCTTCCCCTGCATACAGTGGCAGGTACAATATAGGAGAAGATGGAACATGTAGAAAGAGAAGTAAAACAATTGGTTTCATTTGCCAGATTTATCATCTCCCAGTCTCTGCACCTTTGTTCTTTTCCATGTTTGGCAGAGTCATTAAGGAGGATGCTGCAAAGCAGGGCTGGCCATGCTTGCCAGAGGCCAGGCAAATCCTTGGGCCATGTTGTCAGTGCTCCTACCACAGCTATCCTTTCCTGTGCAATTCATTAAATAATCCAGCTACAACGGGAAGGCAATGACACGTGACCATGTCAAGTCTACTGATCTCCTGCCTCTGTCCAGAACTGATGATTATGGCGGTAAGAAATGAGATTTGAAGAGATCAGCCAAAGCACATGAGAGTTATTGATGCTTTTTGGTATGCTTTTCCAAGAAGAAAAGCAAGTTGAAATTGTCAGCCAGACAAATTTTTTTTCTCCATGATTTCTTAAAGAGCATAATGTCCCCATTATTAATAATTACCATTTAATTGTCTTATCTACTATTTGGGGAGCTTGCTAAGTGCTTTAAATATGTTGGTTTATTTAAAACTAGAGCCAATTTCCTCAGGAAAATGATTCTCTGGGTTACCCTAAAGTCTGTGAAGTGAAACACAGGATAGAGACAACCTGTGTAGCTTTTAGAGTTGGAGCTTTCCAAAAGCCCCTAGATAACCCATACATCCCTGACATGCTTTTTATTTCATTGAGATACAAGGTCTGCTGTGAATAATTTCATACATAATAAATATATCTGACTTGTTTAATAACTGTCTTCCCAGCACCTGGACTATAGTTGGTGCATATGTTATATGTTGTATATTGTATGTGATATGTTATATATTATGTCCTATCACATGTCACATATCATATATCATATATATAGGCTGCCTCATATATATCCTCAAATATATATGAGAATCACCAGATGAATGACTATATGCAAGATCTTCCTCATATATAGAAAACATGAGTGCTATCCTAAACTATTGATCTGAGGAATAAAGAGAAATGACTTTTGTCCAAATATAGCATGTTCTCCATCTTTCACATCATCTGTATCCCCCCATTAGAGAATATTTGTTTAAATGGCAAACTGTCTATCTTAGTAGAATACATATTTGGCTCTAGACAATCATTTAGAACTTTTAGAGAGAGAGAGAGAGAGGGAGAATTTGGAGAGAACACATATTTGGCTCTAGACAATCATTTAAAACTTTGAGAGAGAGAGAGAGAGATAATTTGGTTATCAAATCTCTTTATGCTAGGACTGCTAGTTGTAGAATGACTAGCTACAGAAATTCAAAAGCAAATGGTGAGAATAGTCCTCAAACTCTAAAAGAGTTTATTATGCCTAACAAAGATGTATGATTACAATGCACCAATTTAAAAAAATTTTAAAAAAGACGAATCAAGTACTTTCCCTACACCATTATATTGTTATTCACTAAAGTAGGGGCCTAAATTTTGCCATGTGTGAGCTTAGGTTTGGGGAAAATCTACAAGCCCAGAGGTCATGAGTTGGCCATCCAGAAGCAGAGCTGAAAGCAAAATCCTGAGCTCCTCCACTGTGACAGGGTCTCAGAGCAAACAGAATTGATCTACAGGGAGCTTTGGTCAAGAACAACTGTCACAGTAGCAGAGTGAAGACACTGGAAGGTCACCCAAGAAAGAATGATTGAGGTCATTTAACGTCAGTCATCAATTCTTTTCTTAGCAAATTTAGTAAACTAGACAAAATTAAAGGTAATTCATCAGTTGCAATTCTCTGTCCAAAAAAAAAAAAAGTAATGACAATTAACTGTGGAATAAAAGAAATAAAGATATTTGTAATTGTTTCTTTGTAACTCTACTCCTATTCCAATATCTTTAGTGAATAACAAGAAGCAGGCAGAGACTAAAAATACCTGAGATAGAGATGGTTAAATGTTTCTAAAAAATGGCATCTTCTTCTTGACATTGGCCCATTGTTAGACTAAATTTCTTAGCCTTCCCTGTGTAGTCTGCACCAGCAGAATATAAATGGAAGAATTATGTGCCATTTCAGGGCCACAGCATTATAAGAAGCAGATGTGCTTCCTCCATATCCTTTCTTCTACCTGTATTCGATAACAGGAGATGGTGACACCCTAAGATGATGGCTGAGGTGCCATATGGAAGAAGCACAGATTCCTCAGTCACTACATGGAAAAAGCCATTTGCTATTAAGAAATATCAACCTTGAACTTGAAGTGAACAAGAAATAAACTTCACTGGGTGGAGCCTCTGTGCAATTTGGATATATATGTTACAACAGATTAGCTCGCCTCACTAACATATGTCCTAAAATACATCCTACAAACTTATGGCAATAGATGATTGAACAAAGTTCACTAAGAAGACAAGATCCCTCAGTGAGGAAGTCCCAGTCCCTATGATTGCATTTGATGAGATCACTCATGGTAGGAAAGAGAGTAATCATCAAGAGACATTTTCTAAAGTCATGTCATTCTTTCCAAGAGTGATTTGAGACTTAATATTGATGACATCAGGGTGCTGAGAGTAAATTATAATGAAAGGAAGACTCAATAATAAAAAGATAAGCAAATGGTGTTGATAAAACCAGCTATCTATGCATAGAAAATGGAATTAAAGCCCAGCTTCTCACTGCACAAGAGTCAACTTGAAATGAACCAAAGACCTGGAAATTGGACCAGAGACTTTATAATTACTAGAGGAGAGCATAGGACCAACACTCCAATATTTAGGCACTAGTAGAAACTTCCTCAATAAATCCCCAAAGCTCAGGAAATTAAAATAAGGATTAATAAATGGGTAGGCACTAAATTAAAAAGTTTATGTGCAGCAAAGGAAACCATAAAGCATCTAAAGAGAGAGCGTACAGAATGAGAGAAGACCTTTGTCTTCCCCCCCCCACACACACACACGCAGAATACAAAATGGTGAATGATGGGGGAATGATTCAATTTAACAAAGCACAACTGCTCAAGAAAAACTGCACCTCTAAGTCTATGAACCTGATAATCTGGCCCAAAGGTTGAATGAAATGCAAAGCCTAAGGAGCATCAGCACCATCCTGCTGAACCGGCCTACCCACCTTACTGTGGCCAGCTCTTTGATCATACAGTGGTCATGGTCATGTTAGATCAGAAAAAATTATCGCTAGCAATCTGTCAATTTCTTGTCCATTAATTTAATTTAGGTAAGGGTAACAAGTTCCTTTAAACATCCAAAATTATCAAGTTCTCCCAGTAAAGTCCAAAGAGTTTGGGTTTTAGAAGATGAAGTAAAGGATGGGACTCCAGAAATTGGTAAAAAACATAACAAGATTATTGTAATGTCATCTAAGGGTTGTTCCCAATTTGGTATTCCCACCATCATAATAAATCCTCAGAAGGAAATGGTTGTGTTATGTTATTTTTATGTTCTTTTGTATTATTTTCAGAACTTCAAAGAGCCTGAATAGAATCCATATATTTGTATGAGATTATGTAGCACTATTTAAATGCCTTAAGTATTATTTTGATTTAACTGGAACTACATTGTTTAGCATGACAGCAATCCATCATGAAACACATATTTTGTGTTGATAATCAACCATTTATAGATACCTAAAACAAAAATATAAATATAAATTAAATATAAAAATAAACTAAAATATAAATGTTAGACCAAACCCTTTAAAATATGGGGCAATTATTAAAAGCAATAATGAAAGGTCTTCTGTTGAGAAAAAGGTTATTCAAAGTCAAAAGTCAGGATAGGATTGAAACATTCAGCCACCAAAGAAATGTACATAAGATTCTTTGATGAAATCCTTTCCTTTAGATCAAAGGAAATGTATATAAATGTCCTCAACATAGATGACCCTGGCCACCTCATTCTATTCATCTCTGAAGTAAAAGAAATAGATCCTCTGACATCCTTGTTAGACTTTCTAGTAAGATTGGTAAGAAAGCATATATATACTATAGAAAGTGAGAGGGAAGGAGGAAGAGTGCTAGGAAGGGAGAATAAGAGTGTGTATGTGTATGGGGGGGGGCATCCTCACACAACACCAGCAAACAGGCAGAACAATTATGGGTGTGCTCCTTTCACGCTGTGGACATAAATGAAGACCACTAAAATAAGAACAGAGGCTATTTATTCACAGTATGCTACAGAGCAAGAGATCCAGCCACCATCACTTGTGTTTAGCAGGGACTCAGAGGCAGGAAGGGAAGTGAGAGGGGACAAAGGGAAGGCTTCAGGTAGGCTATGATTGGAGGGTATCCCAGGGAAAGTTGGATGATGACTAACTGGAGGTGGGCATCCTATGTGATTGGCTTAAGGAAGTCTAACTGGAGGTGGACATCCTATGTGATTGGCATCTTACATGATTGCATGGCTTTCTCTCATTGGTCCTGAGTTGGAAGCAGTGAGGGTGGGAATGGAAAGACAAAAATTAGGGAAGTGGACAGTCCTGAGCTGACTGCTGCAGAGAATATGGCTTCCTGAGATAGCGGCAGGTCAGAATTCTATTGCTAGATGTCCTCTGGCCACTGTCCATCTGTTGAATGGCTTCTCATCTGGGTTCCAGTTTTAGGCCAGAGGTTTCACTTTTTCTTTATCTTCCACTACTTCCAGTTTCTTCCTCTTCCTAATTCCCCACTACCAGCCTATTAAATGCAATTCCCCTATCGTGACTCCTTGCATACTCTCACTTGCCTACTACCCTCACAGCAAGGGCTGCTTAGGCCTCATTACCATTAAGTCTTCTTGGACAATGTTTGCTTCAAGTAACTTAACTTTTCTCTAAATTTCTGTTTCATTTATATTTGTGCCACATCATTAAACACGTAATTATGAAATGTTTTTAAGTGATTTTCATTAATTTAGGCATGTTAATCTCATTTCCTCCGCCAAATTATAAATTTGAAACTGGTATCATAGTTTATTCTTTCTCTAATGTTTCACATTAGTTTGCAGCACTAAGTGCTCATAGATAGTTGTTAATTTAATGTTTTGTATATTCACTATTCATTTGCTGAAATAAAATAGTACTGATTCATCATTTTATCTGCCACCATTCTGGGTACTGAGTTTAGCCATAGTTATTCCCATTTTTTTAGAACTGGAAGATTTTGCATATTAAAGTTTCAGGACTCAGAAGAAGAGCTGCTCTCATATCAAATGAAAAGGTGAAAAGAAGAAAGGACTTTGGTGATTCTTCTTCAACTCACAAGGCCTGTGTAGCAGTGAACCTTCTGAACAATTCATGAGCTAAGTATTAGGTTTTCCAACAGAAAGGATACAAGGTCCTAGGGGTCAGAAGAAGAATGCAATGGCTCTTGCACATCCCTGAAAACAGTCAGAGCCATGGCAGCAAAAATGGGAATTCAGGCAAAGGGCTGTATGAATATGGACAGTTTTCTAATGAGAATTCTCCACATATTCCTGAGAGAGATTGACATAAATTAAGAATAGCAGCTGGAATCAAATCAAAGAAGTTGTGCATAGCTTTTCATCCAAAACTACAACAAGAATACATACACACTCTATACACTACAGTCTATAGACAATCTCCCTATGTGTCTATATGTGAGACACTAGTCATTGACAGAGTTCTCCAGGTGTGGGAAACTAGCAGTGTACTGCAGCAGTTCATACCAGCTCATCGGAGCCAATTGTTCAATTGCTAGACATTTCACTAGCTAGTTGCTGAACCATTGATAGCACAGAATCTACCATGTTGAGAATAGTCACACCAGGGAAATTTGCAAATTCTACAAATCAGGGCTTTCCTTTATAGGGCACACCACTAGAAGAAGAAAAAGGTTATCCATCATCCTTTCTGTAGGTTACCATCAGGGAAAAAAAGGCAGTGACCTGACAAACCCTGCATCTTCCATACAACATTTAAGTTGGATATGACTGTGGAAGAACAAAAGTGACTTTTCCAAGATCATGTATCTGGCTTGATCACATAGGAAGTCTGAAGAAATACCCAGATTTTCTTATCATCACTCATTACTTTCTGGAACCACAGTGTCTGATTCACAATGGTATCTTCTCCTCCCTCCTTCCCCTCACATCAAGGAACTTTCCTGCTGGTAAGGCCAGATCACTCTCTTGTGTTGGAGCCCAGCTCATAAAATGCTATTAAGTGAATTACTGATGACCTAATTCCCAGCTGCAAAACACATTCCATTAGAGGCAGGCTGACTGCCAAGAAATGTCAGTGATGATGGGATGGCAGAGTGATTGAAACCATCCTGCCCGGGATGGTTGGGCCTCAGAAAGTGAGTTCATGGTGGGGAGGAGGAGCTCCTTTCCCCCACAGTAGACCTAGGTCTTTTTCTCGAAACTAAATTTATCATGCTCAAAGAGAGCTCTCTTGAAGTAACAAGGATCACAATTACATAAGCAACCAGCAGTAGAGCCTCTTTCATGTCTACAACTGTGAGCAAATTTAACTTTTATTCATAGCAACAAATTGCAATTTTTCCCTCCATCCACACCATTACTTCTCTTTTTCTTGCCTTCCATGTCAGACTACCCATCCTCCTCCTTCTTTATGTTTGATTTTCTTAAAGCACAAGGAGTTCCAAGTTGTTGCTATGGTAAAGAAAAGTAGGATCAACACAGTCTTTTTTATTTTTAATTCACCTTAGTTCTCACACAGAAGAATTGGATATGCATGTGTGAGAAAAAGATAGATCATAAATCAAAATTAAATAAGCCCCACTTGGACCATTTTATACCTGATACTTACTTCTTTCAAAATTAGTAGAAGGATTAAATTAAATAAAGCACTTTGTAAACTGTAAGGAAGTATGATAAGTATACAAATACTGTTAGATGTTAAAGAAAAATTGGAAAGGTATTTAAATTTCAAAGGGCTTTGGATTCAGTTAGCCTTGACAGGTAGAAGAAATGATATAGCAGAGTTGCCACTGGGCCAGAGTCAGGAAACCTGGGTTCTAACACTGGCTTTGTCTGTAATCAACACCAATATTGAACAATTCACTATTTTCCTGAGCCCTGCTTTCTAGTCTGTGACCTGAAAAGTTGGGCTGAGTGATTGCTAGATCCCTTCTCTCTCTGAAAAGTGCTATCTTAAATCAAAAGGAGAGTCAACTGGAGGGTCCTGGCCTATTCATCAAATGCTTAAGATAACCTGTTCCATTGAGTTTTTTCCCTTAACTTCTTTCTCCATTTCTTCTTCTTCCATCTCCATCTTTTATTTTTTTAGAATTCATTTTCTCTTTTATATTTTTATTTTGTCTTCTCTGCCTCTTCTTCAAGCTAGTAATGGTGCCAAGGGTCATTCCTTATTAAACTCATTTGTAGGATTGTCGTGCAATATTGACAAAAATGTATTACATACATTCAACTTTGTGCTAAAATGAATGAAGTGCCTATGTGTATGTGTGGATGGTGTTTATTTGTTAAAAAGTCAGAGGGACTTATTCAATTATTTAAGATCTTTGAAGGGTGGTCTTAAAGGAAATAAATTAGGAATCTTTGGATTCCTACAGCAAACTATGTGACTAAGAGTGAAAAAATCAAAGTGATGAAAATTAGTTGACTCTTGCTGTTCTGTGCTTTTATCAGTTTTTCACCTAAAAATTGCCAATACCCTGCTACACTGCCAAATCTCTGGGGAAATGTTTTTATTATAGGTATATATGTTCCTTAGCAAATTGAAAGTTCAAAACAAAACCTTAGTTACTAATATCTTAAAGACACAAAAACTATCACTAGTTTGAGCACATATGTCTTTCTTTTCTTCTACTTTCTAGAATTAATTGCCCAGGTTATCTTCCATCCAAACGCTAAAGCTAAGAGTTAGCCTTTGGTTTCCATGTCCTTTCATCTATTCCGGAACCTTATCTAATTCTGGAATGAATACTAGAATGCCTATGACTGAACAACATATATTCAAGTCAGATTATAAGGGATAGGTCTTTCAAAAGTTTCTCCAACATGTGATGCTGGTACTTGCCTGTCATTCCTATGTGTCAAGACTCTGAAAATTAGTTCTGACTGGCATACATACCCCCTTTATTTCAGTCCTGTTTCAATCACAAAGATTTCCAGTGCCTTTCATAATAATATGTTTTTTACTTGGCCTGAACCTACACACTTTTTAAAGTATTCTTTCTCACAATTCTAGCTTCCAGGTTTATTTACTTATTTTATTTTTATTTATTTATTGTGGTACTCGGGATTGAACCCAGGGACATTCTACTTCTTAGCTACACCGCCAGCCCTTCTCATTTTTTTAAACAGTTGCAGTGTCTCCCTGAGTTCCTGAAGCCAGTCTCATAACTGCAATCCTCCTGCCTCCCAAGTACTGGGACTATAAGCTTTACTATGCCTAGCTGAGTTTATCTTAAAATGAGATGATTAAGCCTTAAATCTCTAATATAAAACTATGAAGTAGGTTAGGTAAGTGGTTAAAAAATGTAATAAAGGCCATGTAAAATCTCTCATAAGTGTAGCAACAGAAATATGTCATCAAAGAGATAAAAATATATAGGAAAATCAGCTCAAAATGCCACTTGATAATTTTTCAGAATTGGAATTTTATATCAAGCAGGCAATGTGTTAACTTTTTTCTAACACACCCCTGTACTTTTTTCTTCTATGTCTGTTATTAAAAGCTAGATCTCAGCTGGGTGTGGTGGTGCATGCTTATAATCCTAGTACTTGAGAGTCTGAGACAGGAGGTTCACAGGTTTGAAGCCAACCTCAATAACTTAGTGAGGCTCTTGGCAATTTAGCAAGGCCCTGTTTACAAATAAAAAAATAAAATAGGGCTGGGGGTGTAGTTCAGAGGTAGAATTCCTCTGGGTTTAAACCCCAGTGCCATATGCGCAGGCGCAGGCGCAGGAACACACATACACACACACACACACACACACACACACACACACACACACACAACACACACTATATCTCAGAGGCATTCAGTATAAACTGTTCTTCTTTCCTGTATTTTTATTAATTTCACCTTCCTTGGAGTTCCCACAGAGTGTATTATCCTGCCCAGAACTGTGGACATTTCTGAGCTATCTGCCTCCCCAGAGTGTGTGCACCTTGAAGGAAGCCTGTCTTGCTCATTTGCACAGACTGGTTCGTAGTAGATCTCACAAAGTGCTTATTAAATTGAACTGGTTTTATTTTGCAAGAGTGGCAGACTCTTGCAATGGCTTTTTTTTTTTTTTTCCCAAAGATTTCCTTTTTCAGTGCAAACACCACGTGATCTGCAGTTATCTAGGACAGTAAGTAATGTTCAAGTGATTATAGCAGAAAGCTGAGATTCCACTAGTGCTCTGGGAGTTGCAGCCTGAGATCAGCAAAGCCACAGACTCGATATTTTAAAGAGGTGGACAGTCCTTTCATAGAGGTTGTTGCTACCGATTCCCTCTGAGGATTCAGTCACTCGGCCACATTTAACACTCACTGGGTCAGACCTTTATCCAAGCTAATGTTAGTTAGTTATCTGAATCCTGGGACAACTCAATCTTAGCATATATTGTGAGCACCTCCCCCTACACACACATACACACACACACACTGTCTCTTGTTAGACAGTTAATAAATAGCAGTTCATCCAGAGCCCAAAGCTTTGAAGTAGTCTTTTCAGTGCTTTTATTTAGTTACAATGTAGTGGGAAGGATGGAGAATGAAAGACAGAGGTGTGGTCTCTCCTACAGCAGCAATGACTCTTTAAGATTTGAGACAGGGGCAGAATGAAAACTCTCCCTTAGAAAGGAGACCCAGGAGCACTGTGAGTCTGTCAGTGGGGAGCTACCTACGAGGAAAGAGTCTCCCAGATGCCTGGGAAATTCACTCCCCTACAGCCTGATATCAGAAATGAGTATTTGGAAGATATTTCTCACACATGAAATAAACGCCCCTCTGCCCCCTGCTGCCTCCTTTTTGATTTCTCCTCTAAGCGTGAGATGATTGAATAATCCAACTGGCTTTTTCTTTTCCCTTGTTGGAGTCCTGAGTCAGCTGGTTCACCTCCACTATCCTCCTATTTTCTATTTCCTCCCCTCTTCTTTTACTCCCCCTTCCCCCACATTCCTTCCTTTAAAACAAATGCTCAGGTTTCCCTCCTGCTCCAGAGCTGCCATTGACATCAAACAGGGTTTCCATGGAAACCAGAGGCACAAGGCCGTCTCCTGCATCCCTGTGCCAGACTTTCTTGTATAGGTGAGGCAGGGTCTTAGAGAGCTTTCAGCAGCCTGTCCCCTTATTAAAATTAACCTGATGAGCAAGAGTGAGCATTTCATCAGAGAGGTATGAGATGAAGTAGAAAGAGAAGGGGTTAAGAAACCAGATTATCTCTTCCTTTTGGTTTCAGTGTAGGGATTGCTCAGAAGAGAAACAGTCCCAGAGTCAGGATCCTCCCATCCTCAATTTCTCAGGTAGTCCACATAACTCAGCTTCATGTGGGAATTATTTAGGGGTGCCTGATTCCATGTTTAGTTACAATATAGCAGCTACCACACCCTACTCAAGCAAAACATTCTTCCTGCAGGCACTTAGAATGGACAAGAGAACTAATACTTGCTACTCTTCCCATTCTACATATGTCACTCCATTTTCATCCTCACTAAAGTTGCATTTTGACCCCCACTTTACAGACAAAGATGCATGTGAGAGGATAATATGCAGTTATTTTGTCCATAGCCTCACACCTAATGTGAAATCTTTTTTTTTTTTTTTTTTCTAATGTGAAGTCTTAGAGAAAACTCTTTACAGCTCCAGAGTAGAAGGGAGTCTCCATTACATTATCCCTTCTCTTGTTGGGATCCGTCCTCATTCTGTTATGGTCTTCGGGGACAACTTGGGGGTCACTCTCTGACCTTTCCCTGCACTTGTCTCCTGAAACATGCATTAAAATGTTCTCTGGCCTATCTTCTGAAAGAAGGTCATCAGGGCCTTATCCCAGACACACCCTGCCAACTATCTGGAGCCAAGAAGAGACTGAGCAAACTGGCCTTGCTGAGCTCCCCATTTATCGCCGTTAGATCATGCCCATTTTGTCCTCCAGTTATAGTTCTGCATAAGTGTCCATTATAATATGGTTTTCTCTGGATCTTTGGGTCTTCATTTCTGAAAGCTGTCATGTCACATAAAAATTCTGTTAAATACATTTATTATGCTTTCCTCTTATTAATCTGTCTTTGCTACAGAGATATCAGCTGTAAACCTTCTGGTGGGTGAAGGAAAGACGTTACTCTCTCTTCCCTATGCTTCTTTTCCTAAGCACGATATAAAGATGCTTGTATTAGGTTCCCATTTCTCCTGTAACAAATTACTACAGATTTACTTGCTGAAAACAGCACAAATTTGTTATCTTACACTTGTGGAAGGATGACAGAACAGAAATATCACTGGACTAAATCCAAGGTATTGGTGATGCTGTATTCCTTCTGGAGGCTCTAAGACAAGAATCCCTTTCTTGTCACTTCCAGCTCCTAGAGACTGCCCACATTCCTTGGCTCTCAACCCCCTGTCCTGTTCAAAATCAGCAATAGCATTACTCTGACCTCTGTAATCACATCCTTTTCTGGTCCTGACTCTCCTACCTTCTTTTAAGGATGTTCATGTTTACAGATAGCACAGCTGGATAATCCAGGATAATCTCTCCATCTCAGATTCCTTAATTTAATTAGATCAGATCCTTTGGGAGTGAATCTGCCTACCACGAACTTCATGTCTTTTATACCTTAGAAATGATGGCACTTTTTCAATCTTTTGTCTCAAGTCATCACCCAATTTGTCTCTTTCTCATAACAGCCAAGATTTGTTTGGTTTGATTTACAAAAATCAGTCCATATTCACTATCTCTGTTTCCTCAGCTACCATTTCCTTAGCTCCTCACTGCAATTTGATTCTGTCTCCTTCATAGTACAAAAACTGTTTTGTCAAATTCAAAATTACCTCCAAATTGCCAGTTTCAATTGACAAATTTCACTTGTCGACAGTCTTTGACTATGTCATACATTGTCTTCTTTATGCAACTCTTCCTTTTGATTCCAAGATAATACTTCCCCCTCTTCCTACATCTCTGACTTCTTCTGCTCAGTCATTTTAGTTGACTTCTCTTCATCTGTCAATCCTTAAACAGTAATGTTTTCTAGAGATCTGTTCCTCACAGTGAGGACTACAAGCTTGCAGAAGCAGCATCAACTAGAAGTTTGCTAGAAATTATACCAATCAGACCACACTGAAGAGCTACCAAATCAGAACTTATATTCTAACAGGATTCTCAGATGACTTGTATATACACTAAAACGTGAGAAACACCAGTCTAGAATTTTGTATTAATCTTTTAATATATCCCCAAAAGATCTTATCTATTACTCTATCTCTGGTCACAATATCCAATTTCCCATGTTCTATTTTGGTGACAATTTCTTCACCCAAGTACCCCAGTCAGAACATAAAAATCTCCTTCCTTTCTCCATTCCCATGTTTATACCATTTTCTTGATATGTCAGTTTTCAGAAATCTCTTCTTCAGTCTCCAAAACCTAGCAATGACCCATGTCAGGATGGCATCATCTGTCACTTCTTAACTGATGACCCCATCTGCAATTATACCACAGCCCCTCAAATACTGACACTCCCACGTGTTTGGAAGATTTCTGAACACGCACAGCACTTTATGAAATCAGTCTCTGGTTTTAAGATTTTTCCTATCATGTGTACAATAATGTTCCAGTTCATCCACATGATGATAAAGGCCTCCTTGATTTGGCCCCAACTCTACTTATGGTCTCTTTTTTACCAATACCTTCCTTCCCACACTCCTCACACATAGATTCTGAATTTTGTGCATCAATTGTCTCATATCACTTTATATTTTTTAGATTGCAAAATTTTTGCTGCTTAGCGCAAGATCCCTAAAAATTTGCAGCGGGTAAATTCTTACTAGAGCCTTCAAAATTGAGCTGAGATACCATATCTTTTTCCCTGACTCCAAACTCTTCTTACTCCTACAGAAATGGGCATCCTCTCCTCTAGACATGCATGTACTTCTCTGTGATGGTTGCGACACTTATCATCATGTTTTGGATTTCTAATTGCATGTCTCCTTCTTGGTATCGGAAGCTCACTGAGATGGTGGCGGATTTCTCATTATTAGTCTTTCTATCAGTACCATTTTACAGTGATTAGCACATAGTATCCAATACATGTTTTATTAATTAACTAATCAAATCAGTTAATCAACTGATCAAACACAGTCCTCCTTGGGTCTCAGAAGCATAAAGATGGAGATCCCTGGAAACACTCAGCCCACTCAGCTCAATTTTACATGGAAGACTCCTCTATCAATGCTTTGAAGAATGCCTGAATGTCTAAATAAATACCATTGTGTAGTGACACTTTCTTTAGCTCGGAGGTTGTTTCCTAAATTAGCTAGGCAACTCAAGAACCTAAATGTAAATTTGACTACTACAATATGATTATAAGTCAGCTGCTCGATTTTACATGTTAAAACATTGGAAACATAAGAATTTGGTTGATTTATAGTTACATTTTTTGTCACTGGGGATTGAACCCAGGTACATTTCACCCCCAAACTGTACCTCTCCAGTCCATTTTCTTTTATTTTGAACAGAGTCTAAATTGCTAAAGCTGGTTCCAAACCTGTGATCCTCCTGTCTCAGTCTCCCAAGTATTGGGATTAGAGGTGTTTGCCACAGAACAGGGCAATAGCTACATACTTTTAAGAAAGTGGTGACTTTCTTGTGCTTGAGCATCCTAGCTACTGGATCCCCAATCACACTCAGTAGGGATATGTTGCTTCCTGGGTAAATAAAGAGGGCCCATCACTACAAATATAACTCTGAAGCAGGGGAATAGTTCTAGTGTACAAAGCCACCATATCATCTGCTGAGACTTACCAAGAAAAGTGATCTTCCATCACTGGACAAGTTTCTATATTTCTATGTGTCTTTAGTTTCTTTGGGGAGGGGGGCTTCAGGTTGCCATGGTAACTACTAGTCCTCCTGCAATCCTCTCTCTGTGCTTTTTGACAATGAAAGTAGAAAGTTATAATCTTTCCCTCTTCCCTTTCCATTCTTACTTTTCTTCTCCACTGGACAAGATGGTCAGAGGCTAGCACTAAATCTTGCTTATGATTGTCAATGCCTTGTGATTCTCTGTGTGTGTGTGTGTGTGTGTGTGTGTGTGTGTGTGTGTAAGTCCCACTGATAGAGACACAATGCACCTGGATTCTAGTTTTATCTTTGACTCTACCGTGTTAACTCATACTCAGAAAAACAAACAATCATAGTCATAGCTCCTCTACTATCTGGAAAGTCAAGATGCAAATTAGGAGACAAAATCAAGGTTAAGGTGGAGAGAAACTAACTGGGCAAATATCAGGTATTAGTATATATTGACAGGTTTGAGCAGGGCATCTGTGTTTACCAAAGCCTCCTATATGGATTCTAATGTGAGACATGTTTGAGATCCCTTGGTTTAGGGTTTTCTACCACTCTACCAATTCTGAATTGAAATATATTATGCAAATCTCTTAACACAACCAAATACCTGATATTTGCTTACTTAGTTTCTCCCCATCTTAACCTAGATTCCTTCTCCTTCTAGCTTATCTAGAGCAAGACACTTATCTCTACTTTCCAAGACCATTTACTGTACAAACATCCTTGTAAAGATAGTTTAGGACAAAAAGCTGTCCGTTGTTCACAAAATTTCCCCCCAAGCACAAGGGATTTGCAGAGAATGATCTTTCAAACAAATAGTGGTACATGTGTGTGATAACTTGACTATATAAGAAAGATTAAATGAAAGAGTAATTTCAGAAAGCAGATACTAAAAAAGTAATGCTAACATGGCTAGAATAACACATCATGTCTAATCAGGAAAGAACAGGAGCTGGGGAAATGCAGGTAGAAAGGTCAACTCATGCCTGAATCATAGGGAGGGAAAGATTCAAAGGTTTTGAGTGAGAACTAGAGAATATAAAAAACCTTCTTAGATAATAAATAGGTCACCTGAAAGAGCATCTTCAGGTTGCAGTTCCAGCTTGAAAGGACCTTGCTCCTTATCATATTCTGCCACTAAGAAACAGTACCCAAACAATCTAAGAGTCAGTTAGGATAAAATTAAAAAGAAAAGACAAGTTTATCTATGTGGCTATTACAAAGATATACATTGAAACTATCCTATCCTACATGATGACTTATAGGAAATTAAGCTGGTGAGTTTTCACCATTGTATTAGCTTTTTGGAGAAGTCTCAAGTCAGTTCCTTCCAATCCTATACAGTGTGAGGATACAGGGACTTGTTACTTTGTATCATCATAGTTTTTTTATTCATTTTGTTTCGGGAACTAATGAGTGTCCTAGACTGTTGAATATGGAGGGGTGGGGAGAACAAGGATTTATTATATTAGAGTAAAAAAAAAAGTTGTAACAACTCAAAAGCCTGAGGGGGTGGGGACTGAGACAGGAAAATCATAGGTTTGAGGCTACCTTTAGAAACTTTGCAAGAAAAACAGTAGTTCAGTGAGATTCCTTTTCCAAAAATAAAATAGGGCCAAGGGTGTAGGTTGCAGGTAGAATCCCCCTGGATTCAGTTCCCAGTAACACACACACACACACACCACACACACACACACACCTAGGGCTTTGACCGAATAAAATTCATCTCTCATTCACAAAATCTAATGTTACTGATTGAGGGCATTCACAAACCAACTCATATCTTAGTGGCAACAGACCACACTATATAGTGATGGCTGCAGATGCTTTGTCTCTGCTTGATTCCATTTGGCTTTGCTCCACGTGTGTGTGTGTGTGTGTGTGTGTGTGTGTGTGTGTTTTTCTATTCCTGGGTCTAGAATAAAGATGAAATCTCTGTGTGGGTTGTACCATTTTCATAGCAGGAAAAAGAAGCAAAATAACTGGCAGAATATCACAATGCCTCCCAAAACTTCTAGAGGGTAGAAGGATATATCATGAATGTTCACACTCCATCAGCTCAAGCACATCACACACGGTTTGCATCAATAGGCAAGAATTTTTACAGGGGAGATAATATACTTTTGAATAATAACATATGAGGGACAGCAGTTTTCTTGAAAATATTTTCTTCAAACTTTCACTCAAATATCTTTCCTCTTTCTTGTGGAACCACTGTCTAGAGTCTCTCTGAGATGGAGAGAAAAGTAGCTAGTAGGAAATCCATTAGAAAACAATAGACAAGAGTGTACCTGCAAGGGAAGAAAGGGTCCTAATTCAAAAACAATTTAAATAAAAATGGAAGGAGGGAAGACATACAGGTTAAAGGCATGGATGACTTAGTAATTGCCTACTGATGGCCATAGTGTCCTAGAGGGTGTGTCATTCAGAACACTCAGGGCACTCTCCCTGAAAATCAGACAGTGAAGTGACACCTAAAATTGGCTTCATGGTTCTTCACAGTTTACCAAGGATCTAAAGCAAAGATAAGTCAACAGAGTCCCTTTCTTTCTGCCCAAGCCACCTAGTGGGATCTCTTAGTGGCTGTGAGGTCCAGCATTCTGTATTCTGCAACTGCATGGTCCAGTATACCAATTTCCTTCATTGCATATTTATGGGTAGTTCTTCCCTTAAGTGAATTTTTATCTTTATATTACCACATAGCCAGAGTTGCTACAAAAGAAGCAGTAATGTAAGAAAAAACCAGAAAACCAGGGGATCATCTTTGATAAAGAAAGACTTTCCATTTATCCTTGGCTAGAGGCAGTAGAAAAGTTAGACTGACAGCAAGTGATGGACAGAATCTACCTAGGGGAGCTATTAGTCTTTTAGAGGAGACTCTTGCCCTGGATTAGAGTGTGTCCTAATTCATCGCCTAGGTAAATAAGAGGGCTAGGTAGCTAGATTAAGATTTAAATATGCAATAGAATCATGATGAAATTCACCTACCAGCACCACAGATTTATGAGTTACACAGTTATTCCTCAACTTTCAACTTCCATGATCATGCTCCAGATATATAGAGACTCATTATTTGCCTGTGTATTTGTTTAATAACTTACTTCATCATCCTAGCTTTAAATTGAAAATTCAATGTTGTTAAATTACCCCATATCTTAATTAATTCTCAGTAGTCCTGAGTAAGGCTGCATGCATTTGGATCTGGCAATTTAATTGAAATTACAGGTACACATCAGTGAAGAACAACAACAAATAAAGGTCACAATGACTAAAATATTACTAATAATGTCCCTTTGATTTTCTTGCCTTTTCTCTAAAAATAAAATCCACCTTGTTGATTGCTTGGTTATTTAAATGTCATCATTATTCTAGCCACAAGTGAGGTTTTGACATTCTGAATGAACAGTTTGCTTGCATGCCCCAAATGAGAAGGGGAATGTCAAAAAGATGCTCCTGAGAGTGACAGAGAACCTGGGAAGACACGGTATATAAGAACATCTGAGTCATTTTTGTGAAATGGTTGGAAGCAGTTACTGTATCTCTGTTACAACAGATAAACCTCCAAATCTCTTTGGCTTTATAGAAAGATATAAAATCCAAATGGCTGGATGGGAGATGGTTTAGTAGGCTGCCTTTTGAGAGTTCTCATAAGGACCCAGTCCCTATCCTTCATGGAGCACCTTCCTCTTGTAGAGAATCAGATTCCTCTCCATTCAGTCTACAGATGAAGAAAGGTGCTAGTGGATCTGGAACCATATCTGGAAAATGGCATCAATCACTTCTGCTCATATTCCATTGGTTACAATTCACCATATGGTCTCACTAATGTGAAAGTTGGGAGATATAATTTAACTGAGAGCTCAGAAAGAACCAGACAGGAATATAATGAACAACCCATCACTCTTTGTAACTGGATAGACCTAAAATTAAGAATACAATTAAAACCTCCTCACTTTGGATTCCAATTTTTCACAAATTGTTCCTGAACATCTTCTTTTCCTCTACCTTTCTGAGTGATGCTGCTATTCAAGAAGATTCTGCAGTGCTTAGAGGTTTGGCAAGCCAGGCCTCCCTCCCACCTTCTTACCTCCTACTCTGTTCCACAAGGTACAGTGTTTTGCTGCTAACAGTGGCCTGTTGCTTGGGCCAGGTGGGAGGCAGGTAACCTGTAAGTTGTTTGGGATACTAAACTTATTTTTTCACCAGTGTCTATTTTTCCAGTTTTCTCTATAGCCACACTATTTTCAGCTGATGTCTTCCTGTTTTGTTTAAGTCTACAGCCTAAGCTTATTTTAGAAACCAGTGCCTACCCTCCGGGTTTCCTGACACTCATCCTATGGGCAAGACTGCATGCCAAATTGAGGATATAAAATAGGTTTAAAAATAGTATTTCTGTCCCCACCCATAACTTTCAAAAGAATAAGTATAGGATATTCTTCTGTGAGATAAAATTGGTGGTTATCCCCTGCCCCCAGTTTCCTCTTAATTTTTAATTACTTCCTTCCTCCCACTGTTTTTCAGACTATTAGAATTGTATCAGTCCCAAGCATATGGGGAAGTGGGTACCACCGGATGGCTATTGTCAGTCAGGAAATAGCTACCATTCAAACACTGTTTGCTAATGATCATATTTGATGTGATAAAATGGATGTGAGTATTAAGTTAGAACCATCTCAGCACCATCTCCAATTTAAAAGGCAGGCATGAGAACTGACAGCTTTGCACAAACCCCTTTCTTTCTATTTTCTGTGATTCTGACATATTCACATTCCACTAAATAAGAGTGAACACCACCATCCGCCCACTCACCAGGCGTTCACTTTATATATAGCTATAGATATTCAACACAAAACAAAGAAAACCAGGATTCAGCTAACAGAATTTGTGGTTGTGTTTTAAGGAGAGATAGGGCTAAACTTTCTATATTTAATTATCAGTTATGGTCTTGGTTCTACAAAATGCTCTAAGTTAAAGCACAGCACACGCTTGTATTTTATCTCCTTGTTTATTCATCCATTCACTCATGTTTTCAATATTTATTGTGTACCTCATGAATACCTGGGACTGTGCTAGGTTGCAAGGATACAGAGTAGAATGGCATGGTTCCTGCACAAGGAGCTCAGCATCTCATAGATGCTATTATAGGAATATAAATAGTAACTGTTATGTCTGAAGAAGGAGAACAGGTTTTACTACCCTGTATAGATCTTCAAAGATGAGATTTTATTCAGACAGAAGACTTTATCTTACACACCCTTTGTATTGAATGTTCATCATGGTCTGGGCACTGTCTGAGAAACTATAAATGTGATGAGAGCTAAGGCTGCAGATTTTTAGAGTTTAGATTTTAGAAGACATTGCACACCATGCATTTGGCCTTTGTATCTGAAGACTCTGTGAGTAGAGAATTGCAGGATTAGTTTCTCAGAATTGCTTTCTTAATCATCACCATGGTGGGAAACACAAAAGGATCACAGAAACTCCGAGATCATATCACTGTTTGGCAACCCTTTTATTTGTTCACTCTAAGGTCCTTCATACAATGAAATATTTCTAGATTTTTCTTCAAATGGTCAGTGTCATTTTTCAATGGTCAGTGTCAAATAGAACACATTCTACTTGTGTTCTGACCCTGAATATATTCTGCATGGGAGTTATGATGAGAGAAAACATTACTATTGGCTTAAATCTTCTTTCTTCATTACTTTCTGTTCCTCAGGCATTGGAAAGCCCCTAAAATAAAAAATCTTAGAGCTTAATTTGAGAAGCCTTGGAGGTACAATCCTTAGAAAAGAAATAGGATGCTATCTTATGTTCTTAGATTCTCGGTGGGCACCAAAACACTGACCATGAAGAGGAAAGACATAGAAAACTTCCATTCTTCATGTTTTCAATCATCTTCCTTAGAAGCAGAAGGAAAATTTTTTAAGAGCAATAGTAAGAGGTCACTTCTAATTGCAAATAGGACATGTTTGGTTCTAGTCAATAAGTTTTTTATTATGCCTAGGATGTAGCCTGAGCTGCAGCCAAACTCACATGTTAACATTGTCACTCATGAAGCCTATATAGACAGTGGTCTTCTGTTACTGATCCAATTCAGACTACTCTCAGCTACCCCCAAGCCAAAAATTCTCAAAAACTCTGATTAGTATTCAAAGGCTGTTTTTGGAGGTAGGACCATTTGAGAAGAATGTACAAAGAAAAGTTCTTGGTGTAGAAGAAGAGATAAGCCTACTCTTTTAAAGATCAGGCAAGTGAGGGACTTAGGTCCTAGATGTAAGCAACTTGAAAGTTCCTCCAACAGGAAGACATTGGTAATATGGAAAGAATTCTGATTCAACCAAGCTCCTAGGGACCTCCATATTTCTTATAGCAACCCAGCTACCTCAAGGCTCTTTTGTTCTTTTACATCAGTATTTATGCTTATTTTCAACAAATTATTATTCACCACTCACTATATGGCAGCTATTGTTCTAGGCCAGATGTCCTCAAACTTTCTTGCATGAAAATTGCCTGGAGGGCTTCCATCAAACCAGAATTTCTGATTCAGTGAATCTGGGGAAGGCCCGAGAGTTTTTGCTTCAGATAAGTCCCCATGTAACACTCATACTAGCTTGGGACACATATTGAGAACAACTGCATTAGTTATTAGAAAGAAAATAAGGTACATACAGATTTCTAATCTCCTGAAATGATATATTTTCTTTTTCTCAACAGCAACCTTAGCAGATTAAAAATGGAGTTAAACAGTTCAAACCATTACCATGAGGAAAGCTGGTTTCCTTTTTCCATTGCAGAATGGACTGCATCTTCAAATAAGATAATTTCTTAGTTTCCATTTATGGGGAAATGAAATACTCTCACTCTTTCCCACAAAATGGATCACACCATTCTTTATAATAGTGTAAATTAAAACAAGTTTAATCTTTATTTTAGGACCAGTTAAGCCTTCAGTTCCTTTTTTATGAGTCTTGAGAAGAATTCTTTTATGATGGATAGATTGAAAAATCAAGGAGTATAGAAAAACCAGCTAAGAGACAATTATAGTAACCTCGGAAATAAAAAAAAAATTCTGAGATAATTACACAAGAATGTAGATAGGTAGTGGGATAGAAGGGGCAGAAGAGAGAGGTTTTTATAAAAGGAAGCAGCTAGACTTAGAGAGGCATCCATAAAGTGAATCATAAGTAAGCATGATGACAAGAATGATTCCTGGATCTCTGTCTTGGAAGTCCCTCACCAGACCAGTCATTTGCTATCAGTAGTACTCAAAGGAAGACAGGATTGAGAGAAGAAAGCAAATTCAACTTAGGAGCTCCTCTGGACTTCCAGATGGGAAAGTCCTATTAGGCAATTGTATTTGCAGAAATTAAGATCATGGTTCAGTCTGAGGTAACAGAACCCCAACTCATACACTGTAGTTTCTGAATGTGATGTAGTTAGTAGAGGAAACACCTAGGGCTAGAAAGCCAAGGCTGTGATTTGTGAGACACCAATAATAAATGAAGGACAAAAGGAAAGAAGCCCACAGAGAAGACTAAAAAGGACTATTCAAGAAGGCAAACCCAAAAGAAATGAGTTTCAGAACCCAAAGGAGAGGAACATTTTAAGAAGGAAGTGGACACACTATGTCTACTGCCATAGAGAAGCTCAATCAGATTAGAATTGCCAGTGATTCGTTAAATTTGGCAGTTATGTCATCAGAAGATGAGGTTGAAGTATGACAGACAAACATTTAATTTCAGTGAAATGAAGAGTGAAAGGAACCCAAGTAAATATTCTTTTTGAGTTATTGGCTATAAAGTGAAAGACAGTGGTTGTGATTTTTTAGAGAGAAGGACTTCTCTCTCCACTAAGGTCTTAAATTTTTTCAGAAAAAGAGTTAATATATAGATTAAATATACATTTCGTTGACTAATAATGGTAAATTTAGGGCATATGTACTCTTTTTATTATTGCATTTTAATTGCACAAACTAATTGGTGTCATTATGGCAAATTCATACATGCAAATAACATATTTTGATCATATCCACCCCTCATTATCCTCCTCTTGATCACTTTCTTTTTCTCTAATAGTCTCCCTGTTACTTTTATATCATCTCTAGATTCCCCATATGAGGGCAAACATATAATACTTGTCTTTCTGACTTATTTCACTTAGTATTATAATCTCCAATTTCATCCATTTTCCTACAAATGGCATTATTTCATTCTTCTTTATGGCTGAATAACATTCTATTGTGTATGTAGACAACATTTTAGTTTTCTCTTTATCTGTTAATGAGCACCTGAGCTGATTTCATGATTTGGTTATTGTGAATTAATAACCATGGGTATGTGGGTATCTCTACAGTATGCTGGCTTTCATTCTTTCAGATATATACCAAGGAGGATAGGTGGATCATATAGTAGTTCTATTTTTAGTTTTATGAGGAACTGTCATGCTTATTTCCATAGGGGTATACAAATTTATATTCCTACCGCAATATATTAGTATTAATTTTTCGTGCATCCTTACCAGTATTTATTGTTTTATATTTTTTATGATAGCCATTCTAATTGGGTGAGATGGAACCTCAATGTAGTTTTGATTTGTACTTCCCTGATGGCTAAAGATGTTGAACATTTAAATATATTTACTAGCCATTTACTACATTATGATGTGAGAATATAAGACTATAATGTACCAATAAATGTATAAAAGTTGAGAAATTTAAAAATACTGGACATTCATATTTCTTCTTTTGACCATAAATTTGCAATGACACACTTTTCTCATAGCACTCAGTAGTTCAAGTGTCCAGTTCATTTGCCCATTTGTTTTTTTGGGTTTTTTTTGGTGTTTTTGTTGTTCTTCTTCTTTATATATTAATCCTTTGTCGAAGGGAGAGAAAGAGTTCTTGAGAGACTTAAAATGCTCATAAGTTAAGGTTAAAGGGAAGAATGTAGGCAAATGAGGTATTAAAATACAGAGGGAGGGAGGGAGGGAAGGAGGGAAAGAGAGAGAGAGAGAGAGAGAGAGAGAGAGAGAGAGAGAGAGAGAACAAAAACACAATAAATAAGTTCTCTTTGAGCAGGAGGTACATCTCTTCCTGGGGACTGAAAGGAAGAGGTAAAGCTGAGTGCACAAACTGACCCATCTGCTGTAGAAAGACGAGGTCCGTAATTTCGAGCTTCTAACTTTTTAATGAAATAAGAGGCAAAGATGTGTGCCAAAATGAAAAATAGACCAAATACATATTTTGTAGAGAGTAAAGAGGTTTGGAGGAATCACTATGGGAAATGGAAGAATCTACTAAGATGTGTGAAAAAATATCACAGAGTGATGCTGAGAATCAAAGTAGGATAAGGTACAGACCATAAATATGTAGTGACACCATTTTTCTCAATATCATTCAATAGTGCAAGTGAGGAGCAGAGAAGTAGAATTTCAGGATGAATCAGAGGATGATTTGCATCATCAAAGTGACAGGAAATTGAGGACTCTGGCAAGAGAGGAGCTAGCAATGGACTATGGAGTCTAGGATACTTACAGAATGAAGAAAGCTATGAAGGAATGATGGATTCAGAAAAGGCAGGGTTCAAAATGTTTGGGAATTTCCATCTCTTACAGATGGGAATGATGTTCAGTAAGTAATGAGTGTATTTATTCTCATTTATGTAACATTGTGATATAAGTATGTGATATAAGTATTTTAATAAATCCACATAACCCTATGAATCATTGCTATATTTGTAGCCCAATTTACAGATAAAATGGAGTTATCATTCTAATTTAAAACTGATGCACAGAGAAATGGAGTTGCCTATGGTCACACAGATATTAAGTGGTAGAGTTAGGATTTAAACTCAGGAAATTTGGCTACAGAAGTTATAATCAATACTTTATGCTGCTTCCATTTAAGTTTAGATTTCTGAGCTGCTTCAAGCTAATAATTTTCAATTTTTGTTGCATCTTAGACTTACCCAGTCTGACCCAGAAATGAAATCTCTGAGAGCAGGATCCAGGAATCAGTATTTTTGAACTCTAGATGACTGCAATGTGCAGACAAAGCTGAGGAGCACTGATCAAGATCTGGCTGAAGTAGTAGTACAGGTGAATTGATAAACTCAATGAGCACATCAAAGTGGAGGAAACCAGTCAGAATACTAACAGAAACATAGGAGAACTGCAGGTTAGAAGCTGGTTCCTCAGTTTAGCGAGACCTTCCACAACTTAGTCCCTGTTTCCAAATAAGAAATAAAATCACACTGGGCTGTAGCTCAGAGGTAGAATGCCTCTGGGTTCAACCCTCAGTACCACAAAAAAAAAAAAAGAAAGAAAGAAAATGCTGTCACTTGGATGGTATCTAGTAGAATTCTGAATCTCAAAGATAATTAATGGTACCTAGATTAATGGAAAGTGAGGCAAAAATCAAGATTGGAATCTCTCTAAAAAAATCAGTAATGAAAGATAAGGCCTAACTTCTAACCCTTATCCCTGAGTATAATAGAAGAACTTATCCTCAAGCTGGACTCCATTTTTTAAAAAATGAATGATATGCCTGGGAAAGACCAGACTCTTGTGTGACCATCACATTCCAGACTAAGACTCTCTTTAACCTGGTACTAGGTATGTATGTGTTTGGGGAAAAGAGGGGAAGGAAGATACAGGGACACATATACCTGTGTGCTTTTTTTACTTATGTGGTCTAAAATTAAGGCTACCAGCTAAAAACTTCACTACCCAGAATTCAAATTCCCCATGTGAGGAAACCTAAATATCTTGATAAGAAAGTCAGTGCAGCTAATAAAACATTTATGACTGCTAATAACCAACTACTGATTACCAATTAATTTGATTGTAACTAAGAGGGTATCAATTGTAGAATATTTTATTAGTACTAAAGGGGAAAAAAAAGCACTGGCAATTAAGCTGTGTGGTACTATTAATTATAAGATGCATCATGATACCCAAAAGAGTAAAATCTGGGGGAAACAAAAAGAATGGGCACCCTAAAATTGGTGAATTCAGATTTTGAAGAAAATCAGTAACACACAAAGAATTAAAATAAAATCACTAACTCCAAAATAAGTAGGAATAATTCAGAACTTGAAAATAGTGTACCTAGTATTCTCAGAATCAAGAAGTTATTAGTTGCATAAAATAAAAATAGAACAACATATCAAAAGAAAAATCTGAATATTTTTTAAAAAGAGGCTTTGGAAACTTAAAATGTCTTTGCCAAGAATTTTTCAAAATAAAGGGCTTGTAACAGTTGAATATGGTTTATCCCTTACAGAGTTAATGTGCTAGAAGATTGGTCTCCAATGTAAAAGTGTTGAGAAATGATAGGAACATTCAATAGGTGGGACTTAGTGGAGGCAATTAGTTCATTGGTCATCACTCTCATGAATGGATTAATGTGTTGTCTCTCAAGAGGCTGGGTTAGGTCTAATAGGACTGAGTTAGGTTTCTGGAGACTATGAAAGTTCCAATAATCAGGTCTGAGACAAAACACAGGAGAGGAGCTATGGATACATTAGATCACAAGTGGGGCTCAAAGATATCTTTCTTATTGAAGTTTAGGTGAGATTAGTAAATCATATTAGTAATCATCACAGACAATGTTTTTCAGCTGAGTCTTGGGTAATCCTTGATTCAGAGTCTGGTATTAAATAAACACTGAATGCCTCTTACATTTTATCTGACTGTTTAGTGATCAACTGAGTGGAGTATTATGAGAAGGAACAAGAAATCCTACTGGCTAATGTATGAGTGCAGACAGGGAAAGTTTACCTTCCCATCTGCTCCCTCTGGCACTTGTTAATCACACTGGCATTTAGGAAATGACAAGCAGGTGTATGAGCTGGTAGAGAATGGAAATTATAAGGAAAAAGGAAAGGAAAATTTTCTGCCTTTATACAACTATGATATGTGCTGTGGAAAAGGAATAAAGGAAAATGTTATCAGCATGATGATGACTATATCAACAAGAATCTGTGCTTACCCAGTTCCTATCTCCATCCAAAAGCAAGGGAGGCAGTTATGGGGAAATTTTAGAAAAACATTTTTATTCCTGCTCTTAGGCATGTAAATTTTATTTAATATACTAAAATATGCATGGTATCACTAGGAATACCTATATGTGCCCTACATATAGACATGCCACCCTATATGTAGACATATCACCAAAACATCTAAATTAAGAGAAGCTGAGATGAATTATTAAGAGATGTACCGCAAATTTTAAAGAACATATATAGAACTCTCCTCCATATAACAATCTATGGAATAGATCAGATGGCTTTCTTTTAAAAGAACAGTTAGATTGTTTAATTATTTTAGCAGTTGATAATATACCCTCTTTGCCCATAATTTTTAGCAGTCTTCTCAAAAGTGATTAAAATCTTTTTGGCTAAATCTTACAAGTTGGTACCTTGCATCCCTCATGTAAGTTCATTAAGAGCAAAGGCCACTTACATTTATCTGTATTATACAAAGAGAACTGAACCTAATAGTAATAGGTGTTTAATCACCCACAGAGTGTTTGGATTGGATGACTGTGAGCTATCTAACAACCCAGAAATTCCAATTTTTTATTACTCTGGTGATTTTTTAATATGATTTGTTCATTTATTATTGTGTCTGAATATCAAAGTTGTAGAACTGTTTAAATGAACAGGCAATATTCATTTTAATGAACATTTCAAATTTGTATGCCAACAGACAATAACTAGGATGAACATCAAAATACTTGATCAAAATGTTTAGCCAACATATTCTGCAAATATTAATAAAACCCTAAATCCATGTGTCATAAATGAGCAATGTCAAAATTAGCTACTTTTACTGAAATATAGATAATTAATTTGATCCTCAGCTCAGTGTTAAATTATAAATAACAAACAAGGTATTTACTCAATTTTTAATGTAGAAAAGTAATTTTCAGCTTTTTAAAGCAGTAGAAACTTCTAAAAATCATATATTTATATAAAATCTTTAAATAAAATTGATAAACATGTTGTTAATATGATATTATTTCATTAAATCAAATTAATAACCACTTATAAATTCCATAAATGAAAGCAAAACTTTTTATGAACACAAAAACATTTAAGTTGATAGCTATACAATCTTAATCTTAACAATATATTTTATCTCTATATTTTATTTGGGGTATATTGTAGTAGGAAAAATCTTACTTTCAAGGCTAAGAAGTAACAAATTACTATAAATATAAAAATATATACATATATATATATAAAATTTAGTTTTTTAAAGATCACTTCTTCCTCAGGTTATTTCTCAACCCCATCCAGAAACTTGAAAAGGGAGAACAGAAAATCTTTTATCCAGAAATAACCACTCAAATTATCAGAACAGCAGTACTATCTAAAATGATTTGAATGATTACTCACTCTTAATAATCCTACTATTGTAACAACTTTAAAAACCATTTGATGAAATGTGTGTGTGGTACATATTTTGGATATGAGTCTGCAATTGACCCATCAGTGAACGGGGCCCATGCAAACATAATTGAATTGGATGGTCCAAATCAGTAATGGCTGAATTAAAAAATTACTCTCCTAGAGGCAGTTGAAATCACTTGCATTCCATGAAACTAAAGTCATTTACTGCTGGAGAGGAGACAGTGCAACAAAGGGTAGACACCACAAGGAAAGCTAGAGCAAGAACAAGCACATTACATGCTACAACTGTTCTTTTTCAAAGGGCTGTTACATCATTCTCTCCTTTGGTTTCTGCTGAGGGTATAAAAACAGATCTCAGTGTAAATGCTGTACTCCTATACTCAGACCAGGAATTTTTCAGCAAATAGAAATCCCACCAAAAACTTATTGCTTTCTACTTCTTATAATGATTAAGAAAGTAAATTGGCATTGTAAGTTATGATTTTTGGTTAAAGAAATTGATTAAGCAGAAACATCCTGTTATGTTAACATTATAAATACTTAAGGTATTATATAAAGTTACATGTTTTAAAAAACCCTATGTATTTGTGATGGATGTGAAAGGACAGCAGTCCTTTTATTTATTTTTGAACCAATTTGCATGATTTGTGTATGTTAAATTACAGTTTTTTAAAAACACATATGCTTTTCAACACCCATTCATTTCATACTATACTTTATATTGCATATTGTCTTATGAGTTAAAAATCATTATCTATGGAGCCTGTCTCTTCTGGGGATTGAAGTATGTCTTGTGTGGAGGGGTGTTTATGTATGTATGCACACATGCATAGATCTATGCTGGTTGTGTTAGTCAACTCTTTATCACTGTTACCAAAATACCTGACAAGCAAAACTTAGAGGAAAGATTTATTTCCGCTGATGGATTCAGAAATTTAAGGCATCAGGGTAGCAGGAAATGGTAGAGGAAACCCTCTCAGTTCATGGCAGCTAGACTTCTCTCAGTTCATGGTAGAGAAACCAGAAGATAAAACCTTTCTGGTGACCTGCCTTCTCCAGCCATGTCCCAACTGCCTGAAAATCAAATCGTTAATCCATCAAATGGATGAATCCACTGATGAGCTTACAGTCTTCACAATGTGATACCTAAAAAAACCCACTTCTGAATCTTGCTGCAGTGGGATTATGCTTTCAACACATGAGCTTTTGGAGGACATTCCAGATCCAAACCATAATGGCTGCATAGACAAGGCATTACTTTATCTTCATCTTATAATCGGCCCTTGGTTACATCTGCCTGTTGTTGTGCTAACTCCTCTCATCAGGTGCATCATGGATGGCTCTCCTCTCAATTGTTGAGGATATTCCACCTGAAGTTCCTTTAATAGTACAAATACACCTGCCCAAGCTGATCCTTTTCCTTCTAGTAGTCTTAGGCCTATTGACTGAGTTCTCCTAGCTCTTTCAGACAACTCTCTCTCAGCCAGAATCTATGCTACCATATGAAAGTCCCTCTAGACAGTCCACAGCAGGTCCATGGGAAATATTCCTAAAACTTTGATCACCAAACTTGAGATTTGCAGACTTTCCCTCCCATAGTTATTTTTGTTTGCCTCTTTTGAAAGAAAGCAGCTCCAGGCATAGCTTCTTGCTTGAACTTCAAGCAGATGTTACCCATTAAGTTCACTGTTTCTTAAATTATAGGAATTTCACTTAAGTTTTTTGTTCTCTGTGAAATACCTCACACCTATAAAAGGGATGAAGCACCATACTATATGTTGGGCAAAGTAAAGGTAAAAGATTCAGGATCTGAACATCTATCTAGGAAAAAGCTTTCTCAATTCCCTCTTTTGACATCTAGGGCCCCCTTTAAATGGTCAGCAAAGGATCACATAAAACAAGTATTTTCAAGCCTTTTTGCAAACCCTGCAAAGATGGATTTATCACCCACTTTGGACTATGAATTAGTAATTTGCCATCTTTATTTTGTTTCTGACCTTTTGGGAACTCATTCTAAAAAATAAATTTAATAGATATTTATTTTAACATCTTAATCATATAAAGACCTTTTCTATGATTTCTAAATCTACAAATTGTATATATTACTTTCTATATTCATTTTTTTATGAGCAACGGACTTCTAAACTAGGGAAACATGCACCAAATATGTACCTGAGCCTTGTTTGACCTTTAAGTGAGCTCTGTAGATATGTTTTGCAGAGATGTGCCAGTGCAAATTGTTTTTTAGAAGACTAATATGGACTTGGAGTTTTCCTAATTAATAATGTGCTACATAAAGCTAAAATATATGTAGAGTAATAATGAAAATATTTTCTGAGCATTACATAAAACCCAGCTCACCCTTTAAAATAATGCAGATGATGTCCAATATATGAATGTATATAACATATTTTATTGTCTTTATTTTCATTCACTATAAATTTAGTGTTAATAATTAAAATGCATTTAAAGAATGGAAATATAATGAATCATATGTAAGACAAAGTATAAAAGTGAAAAGACACTGGGTTTTGGTACTTTTGTCTGTTATTTAAAAGTCTTATGAGAATTTATTTCTTACAAGTTTATTATCAGCATAAGGAGTACTAAATAGGTATTGGTAGAGTCCCTACCATCTCTAAAACTTGAAGTCTGTGATGTGTGAGTAAATTAATGAGTATTCTATAAAAGGGGGAAATTATTTATTTTGAGACCTGCAATTTGCATATTTGATCATGCACCTACTCACACATCTATGGAATGCCGAAATTTTGTAAAGGCTCAAAATGGTGATCAGGTTCAGAAGCTGGTTTATTAAAAGAAGGCTAGAGGTGGGGAGAGACCAGAACCTCAGGAAAAGCCTTCCATCTAACATATATCCTACACCCAGACCATCAAATAGCATTTCACTTACTTTAAAACATGCAAATAATCCCAGGAATTGTTAAATCTCACTTTGAATAATTTAATATGAATTAGTTTAATAAATGCCTGCAAAAGAGAGAGGAATTGCTTTTTCAAGCTGGATATTAGTTGTAATTAACTTTGAATAGGAGGTCTTTTGGAACTTTGGGCATTGGTGATGGTTGCAGAATACCTGGGTGGGTCATCTGAATGGGAGGGCCTTAGTAAAAGGCAAAAACTATGTGCGAGTTCAGAACAAATAGAAAAGGATCAGGAAAAAGTAAGGTAGGACAGATATACAAAAATTTCTTTCTTTTGAAAAAAAGAAGGTCCCCCAAGCTCTTTGCTTTATAGACTCTAGGTTTCTAATGCTTAAGGTTCAAAATGATCCCTAGATACCAGGGCTAGAGTAGAACACAGAGATTTCAATTTCTTCTTCTTCCATCCCCTCAACAACCTAGTGGCTGTTCTTCTTCCATGCACCGAAAAAGAAGTAGAGATATTGATATATATATATATATATATATATATATATATATATATATATATATATATATATACATATATATATATACAAGAACCTGTTGGAGTTTGGACACCCACCTCCTCTTTACCTCAGTTCCCCTCTCAGCAACTACTCTCATTCATTATTTGGATCATTGCTGTCTTCCCAGACTTTGACATTTGCTGCATTTTTAAAAATAACTTAATCAAAGGCAGCTTTATCTTTGCCCTCTACCCAACTAGATTAAAGTGACGGGAGAAAACATCTTATTCAAAATAAATGAACAGTGAGCACATGGAATGCTTCATTCCCTAAGACAATTTACCAGTCAGTTATCCTCTCTGCTCAGGAGTTCACATTCAAATCTTTTGCTTGCTGGGAAAACAACAACAACAACAAAACACCTTTACCAAGTTTTGTACCTATCATGAGACTACATACTTATTGGTTATTGCAACTTGTGGGGGACTAGTATGCCTTGTGACATACTGGGAATGATGTTGGCATCTTTCCAGCTCTCCTTCCACCTCCATGTCTCCGGTTAGTACATACACAAAGTTCACAACTTTTTCTCAAACTTTCGTCTATTTGATCATATAAGCAGCCCTGTAAATAAATTAATATGCTGATTTGCCAGGGGTAGAAAAGAAATCAACTATGAAATCTTTGTAAATCTACAGATACGTGTGCAGGTGTGAGGGTATACATGTGGTAGAGGTGGTGAAGGGGTTTGTGTTTATGCTTCTCGCTTTTATCATTTAACAGAAACATCTAGTGAATATAGGAAAGTAAATTTGACTTCTGGGAAAGAAAGCAACTCTGAAAAATGAGAGTGAGGCAAAAACAAATTTGATAGACTAAACAGAGTTTTTCCAGGTTTAATGATTTTATAAGGCCATGAAACAGCTGATACAGCGTTTTTGTCTTGTAAGCTGCCTTCATCGCTTCTGCATTCAAAGAAATAGTGTAAGATAAACCTATTGAGAGAGGCTCAATTTCAGATGTCTACTTTAAAAGAATGGAAATGACAGGAGTATC